>PVJA010000525.1:0-91937 GCA_004027025.1 Myocastor coypus
TTAGAGTCCTTTGTTGCAGAAGCCCCGAGAAGCTGCTAGCCCTATTATTACTATCTCAGTCATGTGGAGTATGTGTTACCATTGACAGCTCAGGATAACACATTGCTCTGTACCGAAGTTGGTTTGTGTTCACCCTGTGTTGTAGCCTTCAATGGCTTTCATGTTGTTCATTCACCATTACACACCACAGAGAACAGTTTCACTGCTCCAAAAGTTCCTTGCGCTCCTTCTGTTTATCTTTCCCTCCTCTCCACACCCAGCCCAGGCTCTGGGTTTTCTAGAATGCTGTGTACTTAAAACCATGGAATGTAGGTATGTTCTCTTTAGACTGTCTTCCTTCTCCTTACAAGAGCATTCAAGTTTCCTCCTTGTCTGTTTTATAGCTGGTACTTCTGCTGGGCCAATTTAGTATATGTTTAGTTTCATCTACATAATAAACCTCTGAGATAGCTATTAGAATCCCCATTCTACAGAATTCCAAAGTTTGTATGCTCTTAACTGGTATAATCTTACACTACCCCACTTGTGCCCTTTGGAAAGTATTTTGCATTTCGGGGAACAGTTAGCAGTACCCCAGAGAAGTTTCTGGAAGAATGCTATCAGTGGTCTCTACTTCCACTTTGGATTGTAAGAGTTTAGGTCAGAGTGATCTTAAAAATTACCTCTACTCTTGCTGTCAACCCCATATAAATCACACAATTACCAAATCACGAGAAAGATCTCAAAGTAGCCTTGCAAATGTTTATGGACCCTCTGTTATTTTACTGTTGGTGCTTTATATGACACATAAAACTGGATGGCCACAAATATGACAGCTCAAAGAAATGAAACAGCTTGTCTTGCACTATACCTTCTTATCACACACTTTCTTCCTGTAACTCACTATAATTTTATCAACATAACTATTCTTGGCTATTGCAAGGGGTTCAAAGTGAGCTTGCTCACAATTAGGTAGGCCCTGTCTCACTAGTCGCTGCTTTGTTGGATCCACTATAAATTTCATGGTCCAACTAGTTCAACAAAGCTTCACGAAAACATTTATGTAAACCATACTCAATAAACATTTACAGAGTCTTACTCTGTGCTGGGTACCAGGACCCTGAAATAAAATAATGAGGAAAGCAATAAATACTTTTGCCTTCCTGTAACTTGTATTTTTTTAAACTTTGGTCAGGTCGTTGTAGTTTAGGTGTGGCTTGTTCCCCAAGGCTCACGTTAGAAGCTTGGTCTCTGTTGTGTTGGTGTTAAGAGGGGGAGGATGGTACTTCTAAGTGGGACCCAGCAGGAAACAGTAAGGTCATTGAGGGTCCAGCTCATAGAAGAGAATGAAGATATTTCACATGGGGCCTGGCTTTTTTTTGGACATGGTATTATAAAAGGGCAGCTCTCTGGTCTCCTGTCTCACTATGTGATTTCTTCATTCCATTCATGCTGCCTGGCCTGCCAAGAAATCTTCACCAGAATGACCAGCAGAGAGCAGTGCTGTGGTATTTGACCTTCAGCATTGTGTACCAAATACATTTCTTTTCTTTATAAAGTTCCCAGCATCAGGTATTCCATTGTAGCATAACAAACATGAACTAATAATCACAAGCCACCTTGAATCACATCTGTCATCTATATCTGCTTTTGTCATTGCTATTCAGAGATTTAAGGGACAAAGACAGGGAACATGATTCCTGTATCTTAAAGATTTTGTACTGATTTCAGCTGAGCCACTAATGAAACTCAGCGGTGCTTCCCTTCACCCTCTTGGTGTTGGGCAACTTCTGGATGGAACATACCCTAGAAAATCTCCAATCTTTACTCTTCAGGTTCTTTTCACTTATTGCAGTTCTTTAACTATCTCCCTACACAATCCTTTGGCAAACAAGGGTCTCGGCTCAGGCTTGGGAGACAGGACCACAGCTCAGTGAAATTTTTCTTCTCTGTAAATGAGATGAATGGCCTGGATGAGGCTCAAAGTTTCATCCTACCCCATACCATCTTAAATGTGGTTTCATACCTAATCTACTACTGATCAAAAACTATGATATATCGTGTTTCTTTTGAGGTACCAGTGATTCAGATAGCTGTCTAGTCTCTTTAATTTTATGATTTAAAAGACATTAAGATTTCTTTGAAGCTTATAACAGCATGGTGTCCTAGAGAAAAATATTTTATACTTTTCAAATACATTATACAACTTTCTACCTCTGCATTTCTATTTGTTCTGTTTCATCCATCTGGAATGAAGTCTTCCTTCTTCACCATCCATATTGCATTCATTCATTCATTCATGAATTTCTGACCCAAATTTCACCTTCCTGATGCTTTGGCTAAGGACTCTCACTTGATAGTGATCTTCCTTTTTGAACATGTATGATTTATTTTTGTGATTAATAACCCCTGCCTGACCATAGTTTATTACTTGTTTATCTTAAATAGCACTTGTTATGGTTTTTGTCTAGATTTCCTCCCAAAGCCTCATGCAGTGGTAGAGTGGGCTACTAGAGTTTGTGATTAATTCACAATCCAATGCGAGTATTAGGGGTGTGAGTCTACACCCACCCTGGGACAGATGGCCTGAATGCAACATAAGGAAGGGAGAGAGGCCTGTTCTCTGCCCCTGTTCCTCCATTTTGCTTTTGCAGCTTTTGCTGTGTTTTGTCACCTTGAGCTGCTGCCCTCTGCCATGTGCCACTCTGCCTTGGATCCAGCCGAGTATGTACTGAAACCTCCACTAACTGTGAGCTAAGTAAACCTTTCTTACCTTCTTTTGGAGTACTGGATATTTTGTCCCAACAATGAGAGAAAAGTGACTGAGGCAGCATGTAAACATTTTTATTAGTATTTTACTTTTCATAGGTTTTTGTCATGAAGGCCACTTATAAATAGATATAGTCTTTTAAAAGGAAACCTTTATGATGGGGGCATAATAAACACTCAAGAACTATTCCTGATTTGAGCCACTGGATACATGTAGTTGAATTTTTTTTTATTTACCTTTTTGATCATGGGAAATCAGGATGCTTTTTCTCTCTGCACTTTATTGATTGCTCAGTACTTACAAGTGAAATAAAAAACCTTGTAACTAGCCTACATATGAATTTCATAAGTTATACAAATCCAAATTTACAGTAGTTAACACCCAGTGTTTTCTTTCTGATTGCAGGAAATGTTCTTAAAAATATCAATTTATCAACCAGCTTTGCTCTTTTCCAAGCTGAACAGTTGAGTTGAGACTTGAAAGTCAAATAAACCAACCGACTGTATTGTGCAGCTTGGGCTTCACTTTAGAGCAGCCTTTACCATCTTGTTCCAAAACTCTGTGCTACTTAATAAAACACAAGAAGTCAGAAGGCACATTTGTCAAGCCCCGAAACAGCAAGAAGATCAGTCCAAGAAATTTTGCTGTCTCAAATTGCTCCTTCTCAGAATCCAAAACACAAATCCCTACAAAGAGCAGCTTAATGGAATGTGATCTGCTTTGTCTCCTTCCTCCCCACTGAGTCTTCTAAAATCCCTACTTGTGATACAGGAGACCTGACCAATGAGCATTCGTCTACTGCCGGTGTCCCCATGTGCTTTCTAAATGTGTAGAAATATACGCAGACTTACCCATAATTCAAGTGGTTTTCTATGCTTTTTTTTTTTTAAAGGTTTGTTCTAGTAGACTAGACAGCAATCCCTAGGATTGCTGAGAAACTGAACCGGTTGGGTAGGGATGAAATGGTTATCTTTTTAGAATGATAATTAATTTTTTTCCTAAGATTTAAAGAATGTGCTATCAAATTTGGTGGCCATCAACCACATGATGACATTTAAATAGAAGTTAGTTCTAATTCACTAAAATTAAAAATTTCACACCTCAGGCTTACTGGTACTTTACTGTAAGTGGTCAATAGCCATGTATGTTCAAGGGTTGCCATGAAAGGGCAGAAAATACACTCATCATTTCAAGAAGTTCTACTGGGCAGCCCTGCCATCAGCTTCTGCCTCTGCATCCAAAATGAGTGTGCTCTGCAGAACTATGTCATGCACTGTGGAGATAGGAATGACTCTAATATGTGGTCTCTGAGATTTTGTCTTTAAAGATTTATGCTCTTCTGGAGGAAGTTTAATAACATATGTGTTGTAGCACAGGCCCATCTGTCCAGGCATGGATGTGCTCTTTGGACCCCCACAGCAGTACCCTCTGCTCTCCTGTGGAGGTGTCTTTGGGTCAGACAATACCTTGACCAAACATTTGCTTCTGAGAAGATGAAATGCTTGGTGCATGCAAAACATGCCTGAAGAAAGAACACATTTAAAACTGAGTTAACAAGACTCATGAGTAATTTCCTTGCATATGAAGATCAGAGGTCATAGGTTTTATCAATAGTACACATGGTACTGAAAGGCTCATACATTTCATAATAATTTCCCTTGCTGGACTTGCTCATCTTTAAAGATAGCATGGATTCATATGCCTGTCCTTTGCCATTTTTTTGCTCTACCAGTGACACTAATATGATGACCAAAAATCAGAGTCAGAGTCTTAGCCACATATCTTGAGATTCTAAGGTGAGAGAATGTAGGCTTCAGGAAGCAAATTTCTTTGCACAGGAAACACTGGCAAGGTGTGTCCTAGAAGCCTATTCAAAGGAATGTTTCTGCCCATGGAGAACATGTATAGTTAGTGAGGTGTCAATGATTCCCTGCTGAGCTATTCAACTTCTATTCATCATAATCATCAAATACATTTATTGAGTTCAAGAATTCTAAGCCAAGTTAGAGACTACCATCTAGGAGTTTATTCTAATCTAAAATGAAAGCTTTGAAGCGAAATCAAGAGACATTATTCATTATTTCTTTTGGCCATAGTAGTCACGTGATTTCATCCTATAAATTTACAGATAAAGAATAAATTAAAAAGTTTCTATGCCATTTTCTTCTTTTCTTGTGAGCATTTTAGATAGTAGTTTTACTCCTTGGTTAGTTTGGGGAGAGCTAGACTTTTCTTCACATAAGGAAAGTCTTGCAGTGGGGGCTTTTTTACGGCTAGGATCTTTGGATCACTTGCTTGAGTTCATGCTTATATCCCTATTATATTTTTCTTGGTGCACTTAGTCTATAGCTTTTATTTTAATTGCTGAGCATGTGTTTCTGTCTTCTAAAAGGTTATAACCTCCTGGAGGTGATTACGCACTTTTACTAGCCCTCAAAATTTGACCAGCTATTTTTCTTTCACTCAGCATTAAGTCCACATTTGTTGAGTTAGGTTAAGTTCCACGGCATTTCTTATCCATTGATATTAATTGGGGAGCAGGCAAGACATTATTAAAAGGATAGTGGAGAGTTAGCAATCCAAGGCATGATAGTGGCTATGAAATAGAGCTCTATTTTCTGTTTTGATATGTAGTTGTGTTTGTCTTCTTCTAGACAAAAATAACTTTGTCATAGACATTTCAGTTTTAGGAAGAAGGGTATTAGGCATTTGTACTCGAGGGATAATTTTATATGGGATGATTAGAAATAAAGGAGAAAGAAAATAGGATAAATAAGCGAAGATGAGGGCCGGCCAGCTCAATGGATTTATGTGCCTGTTTAGGCAGACGCAGCAGGGCTTCAATCCTTGGTGTGCCATGCCGGCCCTAACCCTGGGGCCTGCTGAGAGGGCAATTGATATTGGACGTGATGGCGCACTCTTGTTATCCCGGCTCTTGGGAAGCTGACCACAGGCGGATCACCACAAGTCCAATCTACAAAGTGAGACTCTATAAACCCTGTACTGAAATACACACACACACACAAAGTTGAGGCTCAGGGTAGAGCTGAAATACTTCAGATTTCTATGGCCTTCCGAGGTTCCTTGCTACTCCTCCATCATACTTAGTAAACACTCACATTCAGAGCTGATTTAGCTGCTTCCATCAGCCGGGGGGCGGGGGGTGTTGCTGGTTCTGCTCTCTTTGGCCATGCTCAGTAATCAGAAAGATAAGGTACAGTTTTGAAGGTTTGCTTGGTATCCCACCCCTCTTCCTAGGCCTGTGTCTGTACCCCTTGACCATGCCACTGCTATCTTTTCTCACCACCTCTCTTAGGAGCCCCAGCTCAGGTCACAAGAAGAGTGTGTTTTGCCATGTGCATTTCTGGAAATGATGGAAACCATAGACACCACTCAACACTTCAGAATATGTGGAAGAAGCTCGCCCAGCCGGCCTGTTTTCTCCCTGGAGCTTTAGACCCTGCATTACCTTGGAAAGCGAGAGCTCAGTGATGTCTGGATGCAAACCAAGAGTGAAAAGCAGGGTCTTGGTGGTGATCAGCTCAAGATGCCCACGGAGGCTGTTTCTAACAGTGAGAGAGCAGTCATGACAGCTGAGTCCACATCTTTTTACTCCCTGGCTGGAAACCCTGTACTTTAAAAAACGTCGGAGAAGAACATGGTCTAAGAAGCCACAGCAGTAGCCTTTTGCTTCTGACAAAATCCACAAAGAAAATGGAAAAAATACTTGTAATTAAAGATTTTGACTTGACAGTTTGTCAGATTAAACATGTGGCAGCCACCTGCTAAGCATCTTGGGAAAAAAATAAGAGATGCTCTTTCTCATGCTCTCTATAACTGACCTAAAATCTTTTTGGAGCTCACCTGCATGTCATAGTTCTTACAGTTAAACAAAAGCTGTACATACTATGTATAAAGATGACTAAGCAATTCTGAATTAAGTAATCAAAGAAGGTCCTGGCAATTTTAGAATATCGACGTTTCAGCAGCCTAATACGAATAGCTCCAAGAGCTACATGTGGCCTACCAAAGTATATTTTACAAGTAGTTCAAGCCTGTGGCCAGCTGGCAGACAGATTATTCTATTAAAGTAGAGTCGTTCAGAATTTGGAGTATTAGTTTCCTTTAACCCCAATATTTTTTCTGCATCCAACCTTGTTTCTTTGGGACTATGTTCAGATATACAAAGCAAACAACTATTGTGGACTTATCCCTCTTGTAAACTGATAAACATTTCTCTTCGGATCCTCTGGAACATGGATACTCATCAGTCTTGTCTACAAATGCAGCCAAGGCCAAAGAGAGCAAATGAGTTCTCCTTGTGACCACACTGGTGGGCGTGTTCAGTCTTTGCCTGGCCATCAGCAACACATGCAGAGAGCACCAGACAGGTGAAGGTGGACATCAAGCCATATGACCCACAGACGCCAAAACATTTCAGTGACAACTTTTACCAGGTAGGTTAATGGTTCCCATTCCCTTCCAGTAATGCTATACAGTTATGGATCCAATTCCACTAGAATGAGTTAATCTCTCTGAAGAGATCAAACAATGAAAATTTCAGTAATCACCTTGTGTAGTATGGTATATAAATTGTGAATGTAAGTACTCTGCCCTCACAGAGCTTACTGTCTGATGGTGGAGGCAGGCAATAGACACATACAAAGCAAGGTGGGGGAAGGGTTAGGAGAGAAAGCAGAAGCTACCACTATGACAGAATTACAGGAATGATCAGACAGTTTCTTTTGGATTTGAAAACAGTGTGGGTGCTAATGCATTATTCAAACAGGAATGACCCTAAGACACACACACACACACACACACACACACACACATATCTATACCTAGAAAAGGAGCACAAATTTATAAGACTAGAGTTTGCGTTCCTTTATCCAATATAAATTTGTGCAGATAACCCATTTGGGTATAGAGAAACCAAATTCCTTTCGACTCCCTTCAACACAGTGGGTATGTTCATAGGTTTTGTTGGATGCCAGCTCGGCCCACCCTGGGGGCAGGGCTGGTGTGGCATGTGGTGCCAGGGATTGGTCCTTGCAATTCCTAAGCTTGCCTGAGCAGGTGCTTTAGAGCACTGAGCTATCTTACTAGACCATCACAAGGGGATAGGTAACTGGTCAAATCTGAGGGACAAGGAACTGTTCTTGTCTCCCATCCCACTAGAGGGCCTGTGTGAGGAATGTAAAAATAGCGACCCATTGGATGCTGCCTGCCGGAATGTAGTGTAGATACTATAGTAACAGGCTTAAAAAAAAAAAAAAAACTGGAAAGAGAGCATCTTTCTAAGCGTAGGCAGATCAGCAACCTCTGACAAGAGCTTATTTCTCACCTGTCATTAGCCAGAAATTTGCTGATTTAAATGAAACTACTCTGTGTGTGAGTGTGTGCGTGTGTGTGCATGTGTGCATGCGTGCGTGTATGTGTGTGTGTGTGTGTGTGTGTGTGTTTCAATGTATTTAGGACCGGGTCTACAGGGTTTATAGGGTTTGACTACATAGATTTGACTCACAGTGATCCTCCTGTTTTCAGCCTCCCAAGTGCTGGGATTACAATGCACGTGACCACCCCATCTCTACCCCGTCTCTGTGTGCCCTGGGGGTGCGGCTGATACAGCACACTGGGGGAATCAAACCCTGTACCCCTACATGTGCCTAAGCAGCGCTCTCATGTGCTGAGCTATCTGACTGGCCCTATCCACTGTTTCGACTCTGCTGCACGAGCCCAAGAAATGAACAATTTGCAGCGCGTATATCCTAGTGGCCGGACATCTCACTGTCATCCAGCTTTTCCACTCTGAATACCACAAACAGATCTCTTATTTGTTGACACAGCCTTTGGGTGTTCGTGAAAACAAGATGTTCTCTTGCTGCTTTTTTAAGTTAAACAGGTTTAAGTCTGGGTCCCAGCCGAATTTCAAAGCCAGATGTTGCATAGCAAAAAAGACCAAAATGAGCCCAGTCGTGAAAGGTGATTTCATTTCAACTTGGATATTCTGTGTTAGCAGAGGAGCAGTCAAACAGGGTTTAAACTGGAAGCAGGAGCCACACTAGGTTTACTACAGCATCTGTCAAGGGACTGGCCTTCAGGTCTGCGAAGCTTCTAGGCATCAGAACTCCTGCTTGGGAGTCTAAGGGCTGGAGACAGGAGGGTTTGAAGCCTTGGGTTATCGGGAGAGGACAATCTTCCTCCCATATGCCACCATCCTGCTGCTCTACACACCTCAGAGCCTCTGTGCAGAGCCTCTCTCTTTGCCTCCTTATTTCTCCCCTTATCCCATCTTCAGGTATAAACAAACACAGCTCCTGGCCAGGCCAAATTCCTAAGCCTGGTTTAGCTCTCACTTCCACCACTGGGATCTTGTGCCTCCTTCGTCTCTCCTGTAACCTGAAGTGAACTCTACTCCTGAGGCAAACACCACATATTTTTCTCAGTCTGGCCCAAGTCTTACCTTTTCCCAGACCATCCTGTCTTTCCACTTCTACTGCATTCTTGGTGGTGTTTTCCATGGTGATCAATACCACACGCATTGTGATTCAGATGCTTTTTAAAATTCTTCTTTCTCTTGACAAGGTCTGAAGCTTCTTAGCGCTTGAGCTTAGATCTCTAATACCACATCTGTTATGGTATGTGTATAGGGGTTCCCCCAAAGCCTCATGCAATCATGGGGTGGCTTCTGGAATTTGTGATTGGTTATTGTGGGTGTGGGTGTGGGTGCTGCACCTTCCCTGGGGCAGTTGATTTGCTTTTCAAGGTAAGGAAGGGAGAGAAGTTAGCTGCATGAGCCACTGCTACCCTTCTTTTACTCTTGCTTTGCCGGCCACCATGAAAGGTTGCCCTCTGCCATGTGCAGCTCTGCCTTGGAGCCAGCTAAAACATCCAATAACTGTGAGCTAAGTAAACCTTTCCATCCCTCATTTTGAGGGTCAGATATTTGTCCCAGCAATGACAGAAGAGTAACTAAGACACCCCATGTTCTTCTTTCACTTTCCCTCTCAGCCACATTACAGACATGAGCTTCTTGGACCTTTGTGGTCATGCAGGCCAGTGGACTGGCTTTGGCCAGTGAGTAGAGCACCAAAGGGTCTTGTCTTTTCTGAGGGAGACCTTTGGAGATCTGTCCTCTCCACCATGGTTGGCAGCACTTCCAGATGGTAGTTTCAGTGTGCGTCATTGAGATGGATGACAGTGACAAAGACCAGAGACTCCTCTCCAGGGCTAGTGACAGCCTGAGGATGACAGATGTACGGTTTGAAGTGCTGTCTCATCGACTCCAGCTCCCAGGGACATGAAAGTGGTACTCATGATAGGCATGTTTATGTACTACTTGATCCTTCATGGATACCAGGCAGGACACATGCAAATGTTTTGAGGATTAGAGAAGTATTTTGGAAGTAGTGGCTTTTGGGGAAATGGAGCGTGCAGGCATCCCTAAGATGCATTCAAATTTAAATTTCAAAAATACTTGCTGTGTAAGGGAGGCACATTGGAAAGCAGAACGGGCCTCTTTGTTTATGAGTGATTTTTTTAAAAAAACACGTTTATGAAGTGTTTGATTCATTTTATTTTATTTTATGTATTTGGTGCAGGATCTCACTATGCACATCAGCCTTGTAGTGATCCTCCTGTTTCAGCCTCCCTTGCACTGGGATTACAGGTGTGTACCACTACGCCTAGTCTTGATGGTTGGCTCAGCATGCCCTGAGGGCTGGCTCAGAACAATATGTGGTGTTGGGGATTGAACCCCAGTCCCTGTGCTTGCCTAAGCAGGCATTTATTCCACTGAGCTATCTCTGTGGCCCTGCTGGTGATTCTTGACTGACAGTCTTACATGCGTGACTGATCCCCTACCAAGCTGGGAACAGTAAAGAGTTGCCATAGTAGTTTATGATCTAGATGAAGAACAGTTGTATAGCACTATGTACTGGGCACAGTTCTAAGAACTCCATGAATATCAATTTAAGTCTGCATAACAAGCCTTATGGGGCAGCAGCCAGGGAAGCAGATAGTGGTAGAAGGTGAGGCAAGGATAGACTGGTGAGGCTGGCAATTTTTGTCTCTAATAGTCAAGCCTATTTTCTGGTTCAGTCTTATTTTGGGGAAGGAGGGTGGTAGACCTGTGGTTTCATCCGAGAAAACTGGTCCCAGAAAGTGTGCCTTTAATTACTACTCTCTTCTCTGTCTTGTAAGACCCATAAGTAGATGACATAAGGTAGACTGTCACAAGGACCTCAATGATGAAATGACTAAGAAATAAGGCACTTCCTGTCAGGGGGGCGTGACTTACCCTGAGGAAGGGTATGCTCGTACTCCATGCTTATTAATGAGAAAATAAAGAAACCCCTGCTTATGTTCACTTGTGCTAGGCAACCTGATTTATCGTTTCACCTAAGTGGAGGCTTAAGTTAGAAAATAAACCAAACTCATTCTAAAATCTTAGGAAATAGATGACCACAAGTCACATTTTAATCTTTACTTTGCCTTGTCTGTGTAATTAGCTTTAGGCATGAAGCTAAATCATCGAAGTTTATCTGGGCAAATCCAGGTTTTGTGGATCCAACGCATACTTGAGAGGCCGCCTTTAAGGAACAGAAGACAAAATTAAGTAAACAGGGAGGCCCGGGTTGTGGCCCCATCCCATGTGGTTGGAGTGTTCTGTTGGCTTCCCAGCGGCTCATCTTTTATTCTTACGAGCATTCTATAAAAATGTCACAGAAATCTTACTTTGCTTTTCATTTCCACTACTTTGAAACATAGTTACATTCTTCTTCCTCCTTTTAAAATGCTACATAAAAATCAGAGTTTAGAAAACAACGGGGTGGGGGCAATTAGGCTTCATTCTTTGAAAAAAAATGTACACAAAAGAACTACAGATACTGGCAGCACGTCTCAGTGTTTCTGCCTATAAGCCACATAGTGAAGTACGACAGTGAACAAGAGGGCAGAGGAATTTAAGTATCATGACCCTTTGCCAAGAGGAGGCCAATGAAAAGCAAGAAGAAGCAGGCACACCAATTTACGTCAATGAATATATTAGCGTATCCACCCAGTGTTCTATTCCACGGAATTAAACAAGTTTATTTTATAGGAAGGAAGATTAGTGGGGCTGATGTAGTCCAGGCCTAGGATGGCATCTTGGGTGGAGACCCTCCGGTTCAGGCTGTGTCTGAACTCTCCACGACCAAATGTGCCTCTATGAAGGAAGAGCTGCTGCCGTGGGTACAAGCGCCCTCATCAACCCTAACTTATAACTGGATCCCGCCCACCCAGAACTGGGGCTGCACCCACAATCTTCACACTGAGCTATATTCCTCTTTTAATTATTATTATTTTTTTAAGTATGAGATTGGGTCTCCTTAAGTTCTGCAGTTGGGGCTTAAACTTGTGACCTTCCTGCCTCAGGCACAACTACATCTTTAATTTATAAACCAGTAGTCAGTGATGCGGTCAAGGCAATTAGACAGGTTCCCCAGAGTCTTTCATTATAACAAATGTCTTGACTTCCACCGGAGCTACACCCCAACACAGTCACTGTTAAATCCAAAGCACGTTCCTATGCTCTTCCCGTGGAATGTCACAGCTTGGCAACCCCATATACTGTAGGGCATCAGCCATTTGCTCTCATGAAGGTGGGGTCAGTGAGGAGCTCTGCTACCCAGAGATTTCTGGACCATCCATGTTGCTGGCCTGGGGAGCAATCTAGTGCAAAATTCAAGGTATGGTTTATGCTGAATATGTGTGGCTTTTGCACCATTGTAGAGCTGCAAAATCCTAATCAGAACTTAGAGACCATCCACATTGGTAAGTTCTGTGAATGCGTGATACAGTCAGACTCAGAAGCCTGGGTATAACATACCAGCAAGAGGGATTCTTTGAAGAACTTGAAGAAAACACTCTAAGCAAAGCTCTTCCTCAAGGCCAACATGTGTTTACATTCACCACCCCCCACATTTGCTGGTCTTGCTAAACACACTTTTCCCCAGATGCAGGATGCCCCATTGCACGATCTATCATTTTTAGTTATTCAATAACAGAACTCAATATTACTGTTGGCCTTCTTCATCCCTCTTTAAGAAAGTGTTTTCAGCCAAAGATATTAAACCACTCTTTTTCCCTGTCAGGAAAATAGCCAGCATCCTGAAATCACAGCTCATTTGTACCACACTGGCGTGAACATTCAGACTCCATTTGTCTCTAGCTCTTAAAGGCTGGTGTTAGAGTGAATGATGGATATTTTGTTTTGAATTAGCAAGAGGGAGAGGTGAAAGACCCAAGGAAGAAGCGTAGCCTAAAATATCTGTTTCAAGGAATGCAGCGCTCTGCTTTTTGCTCTAGGAGAAGTTGAGTTTCAGAAATGGGAGATTAATTTGACATTGTTGGACCTGGGACACAGAGAATAGTTGGAAGGAAAATGTCTCAGATTTTCACCCAAGATGGAGTGTTTGTTCTACTTGTGTCTGACTGGGGTGTTGTTGAACTGAGTCACACAAGAGGTTCACAGCTTCATTTTGGCGAAACACCCTGAAGTGGAAGTTGGAAGAAGCTGAGTCTGTGTGCGAACTGTACAGCCCGTATCATAACTGGAACTTCAGGTCAGACCATTTTTTCTCTTTGTCCAGTTTTCAGGACCTAATGCTCACATTCCCTATGGACAGTCACTACATACCTAGTTACCACAGCTCAGTTTTCTGTCATCCCTTTCCTCTCTCCTTTTTCCCTCCCTTGGTCTCTTCCTCATTTGCAAAAGGTCTATTAGTCACCTCGCATTTGCTCTGTGTTATGTGTTTCTCATACAGTGGAAGAGTTCTAGATCCGAGCTCCTGTCTTTCTCCTTGTTATCTGCGCCACCATCTTGGCTGTCTTCCCTGTGTGCAATTTCTCTGTCTGCAGCCATGCTGAACAGAGGAGGGAACTTCCACAGAGTTCTTCATGAGGCAAGCTACAACTCCCTGGCCAGGACAATGCTGTCAGTGAGCCAAGCTTACCAGTCTGCATGTGGAGAGCTGGGAAGTTCTCTTAGCTTCTTTATCAGAAAGGCTTCTGGGATGCTGAAAAGATCCTAGGGCCCTGTGTTCCCCTTTTCCCTTGATCTCTAACAGAACTTGGGCTGTCTCCAGACTTGCTGTGTCCTTTCCTTATTGTACCTCAAGATAATACCTCGGAGCTGCTTCTAAGAGGGGAAGACTCCTGGTCAAAGAGTAGGTCCTAGGCCTTTCCTATCTGAGCTTTGTTCTATAACTGTGACTAGAATTCCATAGGAAAGTGTCTTAATTTACCAAAGACTTCTTCAATAAAGGATGGGTGAAGACCTCTCCAAGCAGGCATGGTGGCACATACCTGTAATACCAGCGTTCAAAGAGGCTGAGGTGGGAGTCCAATGTGGACAAGTCAATGACTTAGCAAGGCTTAGTCTCAAAATTAAAAATACAAAGTAGCAAGCAAAACAAAACAAAACAAAGCAAAATGAAAACAATTCAGTGAGCAGGCCTGGGTCCAATCCTCAGAACTACCAATAAGAAAAGGCCTCATTAGATGCTAAACATGAAACTGAGTACTTTCTTAAGGGTATCCAGGAAGAGAGGGAGAGAGGAGAGAGAGAGAGAGAGAGAGAGAGAGAGACTGTAAATTTCTCTTTCCATTTCACATGAAGCTTCAGCTGATTCCAAAAGTATTGGCCCATAGTGATTATAAAATTCCCCATTAATGCCCTTCTAAAACAAAGGCAAGTCCTGCTAGGTGCTTACAAGTCAAAGCCCTTATTTTACATGCTCATAGGAAAATGATCTTTCTCTCCAAGCCCTGTAGTTGATGGAAACTAATGAAACACAGTTGGGAGGCCCCTTCACTGGCCACTAGCCACAGTTTCTTGGCACACTCCAGGGTGGCAACCCATGATGGCAGAACTCTCTCCTGTCACCTTCAGTATTTTTCATTTTACCTAGCAATATGCAGAAAATCCCTAACTCAGGTGTTGGTGGCATTTTTGAGCAGCTTCAAGATAATGGACATCATTTTCCTGGCTCCTCCACAAACAGCAAGAGTCAAGAGTGGAAGTGGCTCCCGCTCGGAGAAAGCTGAGATCTCCAAGTTCACCTGAAACCTGGGTGGGGACGTGCAGGAAGACAGAGAGAAGAAAGAGGCCTCGAGACCTCTGACAGCTTTTCTTGCTGATATTAGATGATCTTTAGGGGAAAACTCACGTATTTCTGCTAAAGCAAGAGAACTAGAGGAAAAGAAAAGAAAGGCAAGACAATTTAAGCCCCTGCTCCTTCCCAGCACACACTTTTTGCTTCCTTCAGTATGTACGAGTTGGGAATTTCCCAGCGGATGCGCAATCCCTCATCTCCTAGATACGCACCTCAGTACATCCATAGCCCCTCAAGCTCAGGAAGTCATAGTCGAAACTCATCCCCCTTCCTTTTGGCTCCCCAAATAGTGTTCTTCTCTGGGGGATGTTCCTATTGCTCTGATAAATCAAGAAGTGTTAATGTCATCAGCGAATCACAGCTTCCTTTCTTACTCCTTTCTCTAGCCTTGACTTATTTCGGTTTGGAGTAAGGTTCAGAAAGTTAGAAAAAAGCAACGTTCATCATCATTTGGGGACAAGTTTGGGCCAATAAATGGTGGGTTCAGAAGGTGGATCTCATCATTTATCCTTTTATTCAATCATTAAACATATCCATGAAATGGCTACCGTATACAAGCCTACACTGGTGTTGTGGGTGATGGCAAAGGCCCTTGCCACAATTTCAGAAATGGTATCATGCCCAAGGGATATGTAAGGACAACAGGAAGGACTGGGCTGTGCCATAGAAAATTCAAAGGCTGCAGGAGTTTAGGAGAGGAGAATCATAAGGGGGTCACATGAGATAAAATAAAAATCAGGGTATCTAAAGATGATGATGGCGTCACAGGTGCGCCGTGTTCCTCGGAGTCGCACGCTGAGGTCCTGACCCCTGGTACCTCAGAAGGAAGCCATATTTGAGTGAACATCTTTAAACTGTTAAAACAAGGTAGTTAGGGTGGCCTTAATCCAATATGACTCGGGTCCTTACAAGAAGAAGAAACTTGGACACATCCAGAAGCCAGGCAGAGTCTGCACAGAAAGATAACTGTGGTGATGCAAGAAGCAGAAGGCAGCCATGTTGTGAGAGATGCCTCTGAAGAAACCAAGTCTGCCATCTTGATCCCAGCCTCATGGCCTCAGAACTGAGAGAAAAATAGTTTTTTTTCAAACAGTCTGTGGCGTTTTCCTGTGGCAGCCTGAGGAAGCTAGTGTAGTGAGCAACGGATGCAAACCTAAAGTAATAACTACCTGAGAATGGTGCTAAGCTCAACTGCGTTCCCTGCTAGGGTCAGTTTCAGCAAAATTGTAAGCAAGGGCAACTTCCTAAGGTTTCTCCATACTCTACCTTCAGAGCCACCCTTTCTGCTTCCCAGGCCATCTTTCTGTTGGTGCCTATGGTGTCCTCCGAGGTGAAAGGGATTGATTGAAAGAGAGCGGTGCTTATTGCTCCTGAAATCACTAGCATTTTCATAAACATGAGCTTATTTACCCCGGGGAGTACATACCTCGTTTCCTCTTTATTCTTCAAGTCTCAAGCATTATTTAGAGGAAGTAAAAACTTAATTACTGATGAGGGATTGATTTAAGATATTTCACATATGGAGGAAAAAAAACAACCAATACTGAAGCAGAAGAGCTAGCCAAATAGTTCAGTGGATTAAAGCACCTGCAAGCTGGGCTGGAGAGATGGCTCAGTGGCCTAAAGGACCTGTTTAGGCAACCGAAGGGTCCACGGTTCAATCCCCAGCACCAGTTGTTATTCCGTAAATAAAGTTAAAAGAAAAAAGTAACTGCAAGCAGACGCAGAGGCCAGGGGTTCAATCCCCAGGGCCTGCTGTGCTGGCCCTGTCCTCAGGGGCATGCTGACAGCCATTGAGACTGGGTGTGGTGACTCGCACACCTGTAATCCTAGCTCTTAGGAGGCTGTAAATAGGTGGATCACTATGAGTCTAGTTGTGAGACCTTGAGTACCCTGTATGCTCTGCCCTAAAATAAAAAAAAATTTTAAAAAACCTAAAGCAGAAAGTCAGTTTATCATACAGGAAAGCAATCCCCATGCCCAAATGACTGACTGGTAAATAACCTAGGAGGGGCATAGGAGGAAGACTGTCTCTTACAATGAGCCTGTAGGTGCAAGAATTTAGCCAACACCAAGCAGAGGGCCCGTGAAGTTGCTAAGAGTAGAAATCAGAGAAAAACAGCACATTTTACTCACAGTAAAGGAGTCAGATGTTCACTCCCGAGCCTGCTGGTGATCACCAAGTGCTGTAGATGATCTGGCAATATTTTCTGTTACCTAAAATAGAAGGAAGATTGGAATCTAAGTAAGCAGGATGAACTTTGGTAAATGTGGATAGTACATTTTAAAGTATCGCTTTTCTACCAGGTATCATGGTTAAGAGGAGGGCTGGTGTGATAGCTCAATGAACGAAAGCCTGCTTAGGCAAACGCAGGAACCAGGGTGCGATCCCTGGTACCGCATGCCATAGGAGCACCCCTGTACCACATACATTAAAAATGAAAAAAGACAATAAAAGGAAAATAGACCTGGGGTAGAAATAGTTATTGCATATTTACATCTTAAAGAAAATAAATACTGCAATTACAGTCAACCTCTGAACTATTCAAATAATTATGTAATGGAAGTTTCATATTTAAGCAAATGCTCTGACAGCGTTAATATTTATATGTCTAGTTTCTTTATCCAGTTCCCAGTTGCTCCGGTATTTTTATTTTAGCATTTGGAAGCTAATAAAAGGAAACATAAAAGAAGAAAATGCTGTAAGTGCGTGGAAAACATCTGTCTGGTCTGTAGCATTTGCGCATGTTCATGAACTATCTTGTTAGTGAGAAGCAAGCAAGGATTTAGAAGAGAAAAATCTAGAAGAAATGGCAAGGTGACTCCAAGAAGACTTGGTCTTCTGAGAATTCTTTTCTTTTAACTTCAGATTTATAGCATAAGGACCATTAAGTTGATGACACTTTTATGCTCTGTTTTAAGATCTTAAGTTGCTTCGCAACTCCACATTGATGCCAGTTAGCGGCTCCTCACTCTGTCTGTTCATAAATTGCCTGGCATATAGCTCCTGGCTGACCCGGCCCAGGAGCAGTTGCTGAACTTCCCTGCAGGCCCAGCTGTGTCTAGACCAGACAGGACAAGGAAGGAAAAGACCCAAGGTGAAAGAAGGTGAGAGGAGGGAGGGAGGGAGGGAGGGAGGGAGCAAGGGAGCGAGGTACATTTGGCATGCGAGCCTGCCTGCCTTCCCCTGATCCAGCTCCAGTCTGTGGCAAACAGCCAGGTACTATTTATTGCTCCTTTGATTTAACCTTTTACTCAGGCATGGCAAGAAGTCAGTTTTATATGAAAACATTCAGAATGAGAGAACCAAAGTGGAACAAAAGGAGAGGAAGAATTCTCTCCTTCTGATCAGATGTTTAGCTCTCCAAGGGTGGTGATTTTTATAGCGCCTCAGGAGATCTCCAGGTAAAGCCATTCAGTAGCATGAGAAAGGGTAACTATTTTTCTAGATTACAATGGAAAACATACCGCTAATACTTGCTCTCAAAAACTGATCAGAGTTATACTTTAAAGTGTAAAACATGGATGGGGCTGGGAAGATAAGAAGTCCTAGCAAGTGCAAGGACTCGGGTTCAATCCCTGGTACAACATATTGTGCTGACCATGGAATTGGGTGTGGTGGCACATGCCTGTAATTCCAGGGCTGGGGAGTGTGAACCACATGGTGAGATCCTAAATCATATAAAATAAAGTAAATTTTAAATATGTAAAGTATAAAACATGGATATTCCCAGCAAGGTGTCATTTCCCAAACACACGCCCAGCGGTAAGATCTCAAATGACGACTAACTGTAAAGGCGATCGTTGCAAGGGGGAAATGAAAAACCCTTTACAGACATGGTGAACTTTATGCTAATAGGGCCTGTGAATCAAAGAATTCAATTAATTTAAAAATTTACCTCATGTAGTTGAACTAGGACTAGATTTCAAGATTACCAGGCCTGCGAGACAATCCTTGTTTCCTAACACGCTACCCGTGCACCATGCAAGTGACAAAGCGAGGGCCATGTGCTTTGTGACCTTGTCAACTGAGGGGATTCAGGTTCAGATGGCATTCCCAGGGAACACTGTGCTGAACTGAGTGATCCCTACCCAAAAGAGGCCCTCAAATGTGATACTAGGGTGGCTGAGGACCCATGCTGCCCATGGGGGAGAGTGTCACAGAGGCACATGGGCACCTGGTACCCGGTGCCTGGGAAAACTGAAGTCCCCACTCCCTGGCTCATGTGGTGAATGCGGGCTTACGTGAGCTCTGCTCAGTATTCTGTGTTAGGTGATAATGTGAAATATTTCTTAATAATTGAAGAACGAGGAGCTATAAGACATAATCTTTGGAATGGGAAAGGAATAGTAAGTAGCTGTTTTGGTCATAGCTGGCAAGGAGGTACCTAATTTGTGGGAATGGATAATGAAATGAAATATTTAAAAATAGGTCCATAGGTTTTAGTCAAAATAATCCAGGGACAATAAAATATAAATGATTGTCTCTTTTATTTTTATAGTTGAGTATGGGGCTCAGAGTTCGTTAGAATAGCACAAGCATGTGATCATAGGAAACTGGGGTCATTTAAATAACTACTAATGAGAAAATTGACCTTGAACAAGTCATTTAGCCACTTGTATTTTCTCAATTCTTTCAGCTACGATATGAAGCATTTGGAATAGAAACTTCTGGTGATGGTGGCTGTCTCAGTTATGCTTCTCTCATCACTGGGACAAATACCTGACCCCCAAAATGATGAAAGGAAAGGTTTATTCAGCTCACAGTTACTAGAGGTTTCAGTCCATACTCAGCTGACTCCAAAGCAGACTGGCACATGGCAGAGAGCAGCAGTTCATGGCGGCAGAACAGCAACTCTCTCTCTCTCTCAAGGGAGAGAGAGAGAGTCTGTCTCTCTATCTCACTTACGTTATAGTTAGGCTGTCAGCCCCAGGTTGGGTGTAGCGCTCACATTCACAATCCCAACAGTATTAAAACTTATGAACCCAGTGGATCACCCATAATCCCAGTGGATCATGAGTTAGTCTCAAACTCCAGAACTTCTCACCCCATGATTGCATGAGGCCTTAAGGGGACAACTACATACAAACCATAACAGTGGTGGTGGTAGTTTTTTTGTTTTTTGGTTTTTTATTTTTGAGATAGGGTCTCATTATGCAGTCCAGCCTGGCCTCTAACTCATGGTAATCCTCCTACCTCAGCCTTCCAAGTGCTAGGATTACAGGTGAGAACACCATGCTTAGTTGGAATAGTCTTAAGAGCCCTTCAGTTTAGATGGTTTATGTATATTTCTATGATATTTTAAGGAAAAATGTATTTTATCTCCCAATATCTGTGAATGACCCTATCTGTGGGTAACACATCAATTGAATTCTGCCTTTATAGTACCTAACAGGTGCTCAAGAACAATATTACTTTTCAGGGCTATTATGTGGTGTCCCTTTTTTGTCATTTATAAGAAGTGAATGTGTTTTATAGCTCTGAGAGACACGATAATATAAAACATGATAATATCTGTAATTATTGAGTACCTATTGTATACTCAGTAGTTGATATCTTTTATCTTATTTAACCTTCCTAAGAAAACTATGAACCTATTGTTTTCTTCTTTTAATTCTCTTCACTTAGAGGAAAACAGCTTGGGATTTATCATTATCCATGACACAGTTAGAATTAAAACCAAGTTCTTGCCTACTCTAAAGCATATCTATACAATCACCATAGCTGCCAACAGGGATTATTTTGAGATCTGTTACAAAAGTATGATGTAGGAGGGTTTTAATGAGATTACTAAGGGTAGGTAGACTGAGTTAGGTATTTGCCTTTAACAGAATAGCTTGTGGCAGTCCAATACTATCACTAGCAGCATCTATGAGATCTGGAAAGAATTAAAGAAAACCCAATCCCCAAAAATCTTAAAATATATTTAAGGGGATCAAAAAACTGGTACAATAACCAAAATTCTGAAGGGAAGAAACACATTGCAGCAATAAGCTCCTATTCAATAATTTTCCTTCACAGTGTTTGCTGTCCACAAGATACAGAAGACAAATAGGACAGAAGATGAAGTGAGATGTTTCTGAGAAACAGAGCAGCATTTTCTCACATAGCTGAGCAGGACAGTCTTATAGCTTCAGGAGGAAAGACCACTTTGGGGTTGATAAAGCTATTGTATATCTTATTCATGCATCATTGTAACAAAAGTGTATAAATTTGACAAAACATGCAGAATTGCATGCTGAAAGAGTCAGTTTTACTGTGTGTAAATTCTACCTTGCTGAAAGATGGAAACCAGAAAGAAGATGAAGAGGAGGAAAAAGAAATTGTCTTGGGACCCATGAAGTGTCGATTCCCAGAAAGAAGCTAAGTTCGAGGTTGCTGAGTCAGAGGAAGTGTTGTATGAGTTGTAGATCATCTCATCCTATTCAATTAAGGGGAATTTTCCCCAACTCTATCCAAGTATCAAAAGATAAAATAGTCCATAGCTGGAAGAAAGTAATAGCATGTAGCACTTCACTTGAGTACTGCTATGGGAGAAAGGAGAACCAAATCTTGACCTCTATGTAATGGCATACCCCGAAATATTTCCAAGTTGATTATAGAACTCGTGTGTTTCCTCCCTTTCAGGGAGAAAAGTGGAAGCTATCTTCATTGCCTTGGGATAGACAGAAATTTTGTAAATAGGACATAAGGAACAAAAATAGAAATAGTACCAAATTAAAATTAAGAACCACAGTGACAATAAAAAGCTAAGCCTTAGAGTGATAAGAAATAGTAATGTGAAAAATTACAAAGAGTATGTATCTAAAACATATAGAGAGCCAGATGTGGTGGTGCATGACCGTAATCCCAGCATGCAAGGGGCTTAGGTAGAAGGCTCACTGCAAGTTCGAGACCAGACTGGGCTATAAAATGAGCTCAAGGCAAGCCTGAGCTCCATAGCAAGGCCCTGTCTCAGAAAGACAAAGAGAACCAAGCCAAACAAAACAAAATATATAAAGAGCTTCTGCAAGTCAGTAAGAAAAATGTAGATGATCCAATGGAAAGGCAGAACATTTCAACTGCCACTGCACAAATTAAAGTTATTTAAATGGCCAACAAGTTCATGAAGTATTCAATATGATTGATCCCTGGGAAAAAACAAAATTAAAAGTAGAGTAAGATAGAACTACACAGGACTGGAATAGTTAAAATTCAGAGGAGCAATATGTAATTTAAAGAGTTGGTGAGCAACTAAAGCTCTTGTGCACTGCTATGGGGATGCGACTGTGCAAATCATTCAGGCAACACATTTGGCAGCAGATGCTGGAGCTGAATATTTGTATAGCCTGTGACTTAGAAGTCTTAATCCTAGTCGTCTTTTAATATGCAATGTCTCTAGTATACTAACACCCACAAGCAGGAAATAATGTTGATGTTTATCAATAGCAATATAAGTTGTGGTAAGCAAACAATGAAATACCATGTAGCAGTTAGAATAATCTAAGTATTGTTCACGCAGTCAACCTCAGAAACAGAATGATGCATGACACACCATGAAACTATGTGATTCCATTGATAGAAAATTCAGCTACAGGCACAGCTAATCCTTCATGCAGAAACCAGAATAATGGTAATCCTGAGACAACGAAATGTCGGGGGCAGACTCTATGCAAGAATTAAGGGGCCCCTGTGGTGCTAGTAGTATTCTTCTGTCTCTTGGTCTCTACACGACTGTGCCCCTCTTGTGAAAATCCATCATATTATACAACTGTAATTGGTGTACTTACATGCCTAAACATCATGGAAAGGATTCTTCATATGGCATGTCCCTAGCAAAAGATCAGATTAATCTGGAAATTTATGAATTATATGTATATGTATATATATATGTACATGTATATGTATATGTATATGAAAGTTCACATCTCTTGTCATCTGTTATAACAGTAGGAAAATAAAATAATAAAAAAAAAGACAAACAATGCGAGAAAACAATAAGGTAGCACAAACCAGTGTACTCTGCTGTAGGAAAACCATAGTTGGGAAGAAGGCTGGGATCAATTTGGTGAGTTATTTTTAAATTAAAAGTCAACACTGGATTATTTACCAAGGACTTTGTGAACTTTCCATGTATATATTTTGGCTTACCTTATTATAAAAGAGAAATATTGAATGTTTTTGCAAGTGGCCCATACCAAAACAATTCAAATGCAGGGACTACTGATCATTGTAGGATGCTGTAAGATGTCACTCTCCACAAAGCCACCCTCTGCTTGATGTCTGCTGTTTGTCCTTCTCATATTCTAACACCTACCTTCCCAAAACTATTTCTACAGGCTCAGACATATATCAAGATATTGTGCAATATCTTTATTTTTTTTTTAAAAAAAGAACAAAAACAGAACAACAAAGAAAGGGCCTGGGATAGAGCTCAGTAGCACAGAACCTGCCAAGCAAGCAGGGGGTCATGAGTTCAATTCCTGGTACCAAACCAAACCAAACCAAACCAAACAAAGCAACACAAAACAATAAAAATGATAAAGAATTTCTAAACAAGATGTGAGGGAATTAATGATGGTTGTTGTATTACATGTTATTATCTTCAAAGTAGTTGCTCAGATGAATGAGTTTTCTTTACTTTTAATATTATGTAATTCCATTTAAGTTCCTGCCTATATATCTTGAGTATATCCCCAGTATGCTTGTATTGTGGTATAAAGTTACATATTTGTATGAAAAATTCATGACTTTTGTGGAGTACATTTTTTGCTATTATTATGGAATTATACACACAGAAACATCTAGATATTTGTACAAATGAGTGGATAAAGGGCTGAGGGTGGATTACTAGGACAGTGTAGTAGGAATTTAGCCACAGCAGTGCTGAAGTGGCATTATGACTTTAAACATCTCCCCTAAGCTACTCATAGGTGGGGCTTTTCAGAGGTGGACAGATCTAGGGTGTGTGGAGATGGATTAAGGGTGTGGATTGGATTAGCGTAGTTCTAAATGTGGCTGAATGAATTTACTGAAGGCAAAAGATCTACCCTGCGTGTAAAGAGAACCAGAAAATAAGCTTGTAGTCTGAAATGAATAAGAAGGGAGAGGGAGACATGCTGTTGCTACTTCTGGCTCCCTGCTGACCCTGCCATGGACTGTTTTTCCCCTGTCTGTGCCCCCTGACTTGGAGCCAGCTGACTATAGACTAAACCTTTAAAAAAGTGTGAGGGGGGGGGGATTTCCTCCTTTAACTTGTGGGTAACAGGTATTTTGTCCAGCAATCAGCAAGTAACTAAGACAAGTAGGAGACTATGGAAGTCATTTCCATAATCAAAGAAAAAGTCAATTACTGTATAAAAGAATTACTGCAGCATTCTGCGAAAAACAGATTCGCTGGACTACAGCTTGACACAGTGCTAGAGAACTAAAGATTTTCCTTTTAAGAGTGCATAGAATTGTAGAAGAGAGACTGTGAGGTTGCACAAACTTCTAAACTTAGTCAGAGGCAAGGCCTTAGAGAAATTCTTTTTTTGAATGTGATGTTTCAGTTGTATAATGAAGGCACAGTTACTACCTTGGAAGGTGTTATGGTTTATGTCTAGTTGTCCCCCCCAATGCCTCATGTAGTCATTGGGCGGGAACTTCTAGAGTTTGAGACTTGATCTGTGATCCCTGGGATTATGGGTTTTAGTACTGATGGGATTATGGGTTGAAGTACTTCTGGGATTATGGATGTAGCCTAAGGCTGAGACTAAGGCAGAGAGCCTGAATGTAATATAAAGAGAGACAGAGAGACAGACTTGAGCTGTTGCTGCTGCTCTGCTGCCCTGATTGATTGGCTGCCTCTGCCACCATTTTGTTGCTGTTCCGCCGCCATGAACTGGATGCTCTCTGTCCTACTCCACTCAGCCTTGGGCCAGCCGAATATGGACTGAAACCTCCAGTAACTGTGAGCTAGTAAACTTTCCCTTCCTTCATTTTGAGTGTCGGGTATTTGTCCCAGCAACGAGTAAAAAGTAACTAATACAGAAGGATATTTTTCTACCTTGGACTGCACAGCATTTTGTCAATGCCTTGGTGCTGACATTACCAGAGTGATGTCATTGCACAAATTTATTCCTCTTTACGAGGAGATGTGGTCTTCTAAATAATTCTATCCCAAGTATTTAGCATATTCCCAGGCATATAACATAGCCTTCATGAAATTTTGCTGGGTGAATGGGTGAACAAGTGAACAGGGCAACAGACAACGTGCTAGTGTAGTACTCAAGGAAGCCCTGCTGTAGGCGCCAAGAGTATCATTACTCCCTTCTCTTCCTACTCTTATTATTCTGTGTTTGGAAAGAAAATGGCTAATCCCTTATTTATTTCTATGTCATCAGGTGGCAAGGACTGGCAATGCTAGGTGGGGATTTTTTCTAAATTCTTAAAATCTAGGGGGCCGGAGAGATAGCTCCATGGCACAAGTGCGTGCCTGGCAAGTGCAAGATTGTGAGTTTGAACCCCAGTTCCATAAAACAGCAACAACTACAACAAAGAAACAAACATAAATAAATAAATATAAATAAATAAATTCTTAAAATCTCAAAGAGCACAACTGATGAAGCCTTGCATATGTTCTCCGAGATGTCAGTACGGTAAATGTAGGAGAGAAATTTTCTTTGTTGCAATAGAACAAGTTCATAACAGTATAAAGAAAGGGCTTTGATGTCTTAAAGCAGAGCTTATTTCGATACAGCTTTTCCTATTATCTCTTGGATGGTCATTTAATTAAGAATAATCCATGCCGGGCGTGGTGGCTCACGCCTGTAATCCCAGCACTTGGGAGGCTGAGGCAGGAGGATTGGTGCGAGTTCGAGACCAGCCTGGGCTACAAAGTGAGCTCAAGGCCAGCCTCAACTACATAGTTGAGACCTTGTCTCTAAAAGACAAAAAAAAAAAAAAATAACAATCCATACTGCTATTTGTATTAGTGAAGATCTTTCCATTGTTAGCAGAAGGAGTGCAGATTTTTGCAATCACCAACATTTCTGGACAGATGAGCAGTAAGAATGTATCCACAGCAGGGTGAAGTTCATGTGTTTATTTTTAAGTTTCATGAAAAGTTCTGTACTGGTCTGAAGCAAATAGAAAAAGTCATTTATGTCACTGTAAAATTTCTGAATTTCTCATGGGAAAGTAGTTGATGTCAGTGTTTGATAAGCTTCCCATTGCTCCAGTCATGCAGGATGTGGACTTTTGATAAAAATGTAATCTCTCTCTTTACAGAGCCACAGGTTACCTGCAGCTGGATTTTTAAAAAAAATCTTCCCTTTATTTAGTTGGTGCAAGGTCTCACCGTGTAGTTCAGACTCATAGTGATCCTTCTGGCTCAGCCTCTTCAGCACTGGGATCATAGGTGTGCACCACCACACCAGGTTTCGGTGGCCAGCTCAGCGTGTGCTTGGCCCAGCATGTGGTACTGGAGATTGAACATGGTTTCTTTTGCTTGCCACGTGGGCACTGAGACCTCCAAGCTATCTCCCCAGCCCCTGCAGCTAGAATTTTGTATAGCTACCACACATCAAGCAACATATAGTATGGATTAAAAAAAAAAAAAAACAGTTTAAAAGATTGTGGACCATTTCTGTTGTCTTTGTCATCACTGGCATCACCATCACTGGTATCAATGTATACTAGAGTTTCTTGTGTTGTTTGTAAGACATGAGGCTAACTGCTTGGACTCTAAGAAGAACTGTGTCTCAGTTACTATTTTCTTATTGCTGGAACAAAATACTCAAAACTCAAAATTAAAGAAGGAAAGATTTATTTAGCTCACTGTTAGTGGAGGTTTCAGTCAACACTCAGGTGGCTTAAGGTGGAGTGGCACATGACACAGAGCGGCAGTTCATGGTGGTGGCAAAGAGCAAGAGAGTAGCAGCAGCTCAGGCAGCTAGCTAGCCTCTATCCCCTCCATACATTGAAATGCAAATTATCCAGGGCCAGCGTGAAGCACATATGCCTGCAATCCCAGAATTCGATCAAGAATCAATTGCAAGCTCCAGAAGCCACCCCATGACTACATGAGGCTTTGTGGGGCCAACTAGACACAAACCATAATAAGCTGGGAGTGGTGGCACACATACATAACTCCAGCATAATTCCAGCACCCTGGCTGGCAGGTCAAGGCAGAGTCCAGTTCAGATTGCAAGTTCACATCCAGCCTTGGAAGTTTAGTGAGTTAGGGAGGCCCTGTCTCAAATATAACATTAAATAAGGGTTGAGGATATGTGTGAAGGTTGTGAGTTCAACTCCTAGTACTACCATGCATAAAAAAAGAAAATAAATAGTGCATTTCCTTTTTAGATATGTTAAATTCTCCAACAGATGCAATCTTCCTGACTCTTCTGTGTGATGTGTGCCTGTATGTAACTTCCTAAATTAATAGAACTTATTGAGAGAGAAGCAACTTCAAAGACTAGAAATCTCATTGTTGATTAGTCAAAGCTAAGAACTATGGTTGACAAACATCACAGGTATCACTCACCTTTGATCTGCAGAGTTTAGCACCCAGGCACTCAGGCGTGATAGAGTAACTACCAGCGCAGCTAAACTGAACTCCATTAATTCTGTTAGACTCCCAATTTAATTAGTCTCAGCAATCAAGTTGGTTCTGAGGAATTTTGGATACTCTCATAGAAGCAGCATCCTAATCAATGCTGCTCATTGAGGTTACATGTCCTCAAGGCAACTGGACAGTCAATTCCATCAGTCAGTTCTGGGAAAAAGTTAGGGCACACTTCAGTGATTTGGCAAATTGGTTTTCAGGTTTCTATTTTGTACTATGTTCCTATATGAAGTATTGTTCATCTTTGTCTAGTGTTATTTTTGACTGATTCAAGACAGGGATGTGTATTATATTCCTTTTATGTCCTGTTGCTCAAAGTAAAACAAAGTCAAATCAAAATAGCACCCAAAGCAAAATGACCTGGTTCCTCTTTCCCACTTTCCAATAAGCCAAAGCTTCCTCTCTGTTGTGGTTTGGACCTGGAATGTTTCCCCAACGCCTCAGGTGTTCAGAAGTGGAGGTTTGGGAATGGGATCGGAGCATGAGGTGCTGTGCTCATCATTTAATCTCACTGGATTTATCTGTGTTAATAACCTCAAAGATTAATCCATTGGGGCCTGGCGGGATGGCTCAGTGGTCTAAAGCGCCTGCTTGGAAAAGCTTGGGCGGCTTCAGGGACCACGGTTCGATCCCCGGCACCACATGCTGCGCCGGCCTTGCCCTTGGGGCGGGCTGAGCCGGCCATAAAAAAATGATTGAGTAAACAAAGATTCTGAAACAAGAAAAAAAAAAAAAATCCATTGAGGCGTTGGGAGCTGGTTGTGCTGTTGGGAGGTGGGGATTGGTCTGAAGAGGTGGTTGCCTGGGCGTGACCTGGAAGGTAGATCTTCCTCACCAGTTCCTCTGATCTGCAAATGCTTCCTGACTTTATGGCATGAACAGCTGCCTTCTGCAAAGAACCTTTGACTGTGCCATTCCTGCTTGGAGGTCATCCTGCTGTGGATGACCTGCTAACTCCTCAAAAAACCATGAGCCAGAATAAACCCGTTCCACCTTTACCTTGTGTGTTCTAGGTATTGCATCCAGTGACTGGAAGTGACTAAGACACCATCTCTTTCCTCCACCACAGAGCTGTGTGCTAAGACTGAATCCCAACTCTGGGCTCTAGCTGTGTCAAGCACATAATGCTGAAACAGGGGAGTTGTAGGAGTGGCTTGTGGTAGGACTTAGGGTGCAAGTCTGAAGGTATTAGTCACTTTGTCCTACCCATGTAACAATGGGTCATAGTGGATGTCATTCCTCTGCTTTTCACAGGTCAGCCTCTGCTTTGTGTATTTGCACCTGCCACTGAATCGGGAACCAGTGAAGGCTGCAATCCCATGGCCACTGTGCTAGGAACGTCGTACTCACTCTGTCTACTACTCAGCGTCACCCATGTACCCATCTGTTATTGTCTAAGATGCCATAGACACCAGAAAACACAGCAAAATAATTTCTGTGCTAATAATCTCCAAGGGACCATTCTGAGCACAGGGCCCTGGGAAGGTCCAGCGGAATTCTTTGGATCAGTCTCCTTTTGACTTTTTCCCATAGGCCTCATTCCTACATTAAAATGTTTGGAATGCTTCCTAAGAATGAAATGGCTTGGTCCCTGGGCAATTATGCTTCTGTTGCCAGGGAGACCAGCTATCTGTGGACTGATTTCCAGGTTACTAGTGGCATCAAAATGGGTTAAGAACACAAACATAAAACATTTCTTCAGTCAATACAAGTTTCATGTCCCTTTTCTCAGGTGATTTTTGTAGCAATTCTAGATGCCAGTAAAATACTTATTATTGGCAGCATTTTATAGATGAGTCGTAGGAAGTTGCAGAGAGGCTAAGTGGTTGCCCAAGACTCAGTGGTGGAGAGAGCAAGCTTCAAATCAGCTCTGTTCTAGTCGATCATTTATCAAGCAAGTTT
This sequence comes from Myocastor coypus, assembly GCA_004027025.1. Lineage (NCBI taxonomy): Eukaryota > Metazoa > Chordata > Mammalia > Rodentia > Myocastoridae > Myocastor > Myocastor coypus. The sequence continues at coordinate 29,403 of PVJA010000525.1, forward strand.
ATTTAGCACAAGTTGGGGTTTTGGGTATTTTAGCACAAATCAATCACCATATTTGTTCTTAAATATTTGGTCAATCCACTGCTTGATTCCTAACTGCTCTGATGTGCTAAATATTTTCATATAACTATCATAAGAATTGGTTCTTTAGGGCCCTTTCAGTTTTGCCTGTTTTTGCAGTAATTGTATAGCAGGAAAGGTTAAGAAGTGGTTAAATGTTTCATCCAGCTGTGCTAATAATCTCCAAGTATTTGAGTACAAAAGCAGGCCTTCTGTTCCCCAGGCCGCACTGAGATGGCAATGGAGACTGGGTGTGGTGGCACACACCCGTAGTCCCAGCTCTTAGCAGGCTGTAAACAGGTGGACCACTACAAGTGCAATCTAGTAGTGAGACCCTGAATGCCCTGTAGACCCTTCCCTAAAAAATACAGGAAAAACAAACAAGCAAACCAACAACAACAAAACAGGCCTGTGAAGAAATGGTAGCCCGGTGCATCAGCTGCCCACATACAGTCCTAGTCCCAGGTGTGGCCACTTGTAAACTGCATGATCTAAAATGTGCGGTTTCATGAAATTTACTTGTTAAAATATTGGGAAAGGTCCAGAGTTCTTCCTGTAAACTCAACTTTCAAGTGATTAGATTCTAAGGATCTTTTTCTGAATGGAAGAAAAAGTCCTGTCTACATGTGTTCCACTCAGTAGGTCTTTTGTGTGAATAATATTTCTTGCAGGGGGAAGAAAAAAGTCTTCTTCTCTTCCTGTCTCCTGAGACAGTCAGGTCTGACTTTAAAAAATATAGTAATACCTCAGTTCTCGTATGATTCCGTTCATGAAAGACTTGATTCACAAACAGAAATCCTACAACATTTTGCCTCTGTTGCTTCTCCATGTTGGATGACCAACACAACTGCAGAAGTGTTTCTTACATGAATGTGAGCGCAGCCAGCTTCCCCAGTATCACTGAACAGATTGTTCACACTGAGGCACCGCTCTACCTTTCGAGATAGCTAAGAATGTAACAGGATGGAGAAAGCCAAGATCCCTGTCCCCACGGAGCTGACGCTCTCCTGGAAAGATAAACTAACTTATTTATGTTGCATGCATTTCTGTATCTCCAGCACCTCACGTAGCTTGGGAATAATATTGGTTTCTCAATAAATATGTGGTAGGTAAATAAATAATGTTTCCAGATGCTCAGCCATGTTTAGTTCTAAATCCTGATGAAAAAATATTACCGAGTGTTCTTCCCAGACAGAAGTTAGCACAAAGTGGACAGTAGCAATCTAACTGAAGCCTCATCTTGTCTTTTTTACTTGCAGTTATGTTAGCTGGTTAATGGTAATTTGGATAATACCCAAACTTCAACTTCTTATAACCATAAACATAAAGCAAAGATGGTATCTTTTTCTTAAAAATGCGCATTTTTCACCAAATGAAAGATAATCTACAGACATGATGGGTCAAGGAACCCATTTCTAAATTAGTCAAATACTTAAAATGAAATACCTCACAATATTATCTCCAAATTATAGGTTATTCTTTTTTTTAAAAAGCTAACAATGTTCCAATTATTAAAAGAATCAGTAAAAGTATCATCAACATTTATAACTGGGTTGATTGAATTAAATGAAAAGATTAATTAGAGCTTGTGGTGATGGCGTATGTCTGTAATCCCAGCACTCTGGGAGGCTGAGGCAGGAGAATGACAAGCTCAAGCCCAGGCTGGTCTGAGGAATTTAGTAAGTTGGCTAGACTCTGTTTCAGATTAAAAATAAAAATAAATCAAGCCTGGGGATATAGCTCAGTGAAAGGGTTCAGGGTGCAATCCTTAGTACAGAAAAATTCAATAAGGATAGAGGAGATAGATAGCTCAGCGACATAAGTACCTGTCTGGCAAGTGCAAAGTCCTCAGTTTGACCCCCAGTTTAAAAAAATAAAATAAAAACTTTTAGGAATGGCCTCCAAGCAACTGTTAGACAGCTTACTGTCTGTTGTAATGACAATCCTGGTGGTATGCAGGAATAATTTTGAGCTATGTGGAATATACATATATATATCATATCTTACAGTTCCATAAGAAGTTCTGAAAATACCCTCCAGAGACAAGATGATGATTCTTATATAGATGGAACATAATGTAACTATGATAAATTACTGCTAAAAAATGAAAACCAAATGACTGTGAATAATTTAAAATAAGCTTACATACAAATGCCATCTCAGAACTTTAAGTAGAGCCACAAATACAACACGTGAAATATGCTAGAAATACGGTAGAAGGGGAAAAATAACAATGTTAATTGTAGCTGGAGTCTAAATGATATCAAAGCCACAACAGATATTTTAGTTGTTTTGGGGGTGCTTTTTCTTCTACTGTCTGTGTGTGCTCTTTCATTTCCTGATGTTTCTCAAAAGAAAAAAAACCCTCAGAGGTGAAAATAAAAACTTCTGAAGATTCCTTATTATGTTTTCACCAGTTCGTTCCTAAAGAAAGGAAAGCCAGGAGCATGTGAAGTTGATCCTGAGCTCTGTGAGTGAGTTATCACATTTACACACATTTTATACCCATAGAGTAACTTACACATCATTTGATACTTATTTATTGCTGGAGTAAGACACCAAGGTTTTCAGGCTACTTTCAATTCTATTGCCAAAAGATGTCAATCATCAAATCTGGAAGGTCATACCTGTCTTTGAATGCTATGTACATATGCATTTGAATATAGAGAATATTCAGAGGTACATTTCAATATAATAAAATTAAAACATACAGAAGTATATGTAGAAAACAATTTATTACAATAGCAAATTTAACATGTTTGATTTTTCACTTTTTGCTTTTCTTGTAGTATAATTAATATCTTTGCTATGCATATAATTATTCCCCTGTCACTAGGCATAATCAGTATTTTAAGCGTAATCTAACAGACATTCTTGTACAAAAATCTTTTTTTTTTTTTTTTTTTTTGTATTTTAGGAAAAGATCTATAGTATGTTCATTGGTCTCACTACTAGATCATACTCGTGGTGATCTGCGAATTTGTTACAGCCTCCCAAGAGCTGGGATTACAGGCGCTCTGGGATTACAGGCACTCACCACCACACCCGGTCTCAATGGTCATCTGAGGGCACCCTGAGGACAGGTCCAGCACTGCAGGCCCGGGGATTCAAGCCCTGGCCCCTGCACTTGCTTGCAGGTGCTTTAATCTGCTGAGTTATTTGGCCAGCCCTCATCAATTCTTTAAGGACTCAAATGGTTATCTTTTCTTCCTGTGATTTTAACTTCCAAGCAAACTGCTGGATGAGTTAATATACTAACTGCAATGCTATCACAATATCTGTGTTTGATTTGCAGACTAACAAGTAGACAAGGTGGCAAAGATCTCTGGTATCATTCATTCACTGCCAAGATCATGGATGCACCAAAGCAGGGGAGATTGCCTTTAAAAGCCTGATCGTTACAGAAATTGCTTTCTAATTTAGTAGATTTATCTCAGCATTGCTTTTCTGTCACTGATGTTACCTACACCTATTTTTTCATTCTCCTGTTAATTGGCTTGTTCTCATAATTGAGTTTAAAATGTTCTTTTGTTGAGCTAAAATACCATCAAACCTTGGATTGAGAGTAATTTGATCTGGGATTATTCTGGGAAATTACATTTCTAAGAAATTTTAACTTGACAGCCAGAGACATCTTTCAATAGGATTAGTACATCATTCTAAGTGTCACGTGATCACAACGTGGTTCTCTCCCTCTCCTTTTCCCTGTCTCTCCCTCCCTCCCTTCCTTCTTCCCTCCCTCTGTCCCTCTGTGCCTCCCTCCATCCCTCCCCCCTCCCTTCTCTTTCTCTGTCTCTCTCTGCTTTGATATACTAGTGCTTTGGATTATGAGCAGAACAAATTGTTTTCTCAAATAATGTACATATTTAAAGGTTCCTATATTTGATGCCCAATGCACAATGAGAAATGACAGGATCAAGGTCAAAAGCAAGCATTTTCATCTCCTGCTCCTGGAATATGAATTGTTTCTCTGCATTAAGGACTTTCATGCGCTCTTAGTTAGTTGGACGTGGATACATCACAGATCGTTGGAGATCATGGTTACTGAATCGTGCTGTGGAAAACCAGAGTTACAAGAGGGGCCCATGTGAGTCCGGAAGATGACATCAATCACAAGTGTAGAAAGTTAATTATTGAAATCAAGCACACCAGATGCGGGTACACCCTGAAGACTGGAGGAGAGAGTCCTAGGGAAGCAGGAGCCCCTGGCCCTCCAGCACGGGCTCAGGTGGTCTGAATAGTCTACTAAGGAAGTGTCAGCTGCAGGCTGAGTACTGGATGCGTACACACATACTGGAGATGGAGCTTACGCTTCACACGTCTCTGGCTTTTCTCTCAGCAAGAAGGATAGACCTGAACACAGTCCATTTTCCCCAAGTTCTTTCTGTCTCAGTGGGTGACAACAGATTGTCCCTGGCTTGCTGAAGCCCTGGACCTGGAGCCACTCCAGACTTTCCTGTCTCTCACCATCTGCTCTTTGCTATGCCTCACACATTAAATTACTAAATCCACAGATTCCGCCTTCAGGATATTTGCTTGAAATGGTCCATTTATTTTCCTCATCATTGCTACCATTCCAATCTAAGCTACCATCATGTCATTTGGACCATTCCAAGAGCCTCCTAATGGATTTCTCTATTCTAATCCTCTAACCATCTGTAAATAATTATCTTTTTAAAAACATTAATCTGATCCTGTCACTGCCTTGCTTAAAACATTTCAGTGGCTTTACAGTGCGTGTAGAAACAGAAGCCATTCTTCAGCAAGACCTACAAAGCCGTGCGACCTGTCTCTGCCTTCCTCTCCTGCTTTGTTTGGCGATTCAGTTGCTCAGGCTCTTTCCATTTCTGAATGGATCCAGCTCTTTCAAGTCACAGAACCTGGGGTGTGCTGCTTTCTAAGACTGCACTACTTCTTCTACCCTAACTTGTGACATCCACGTGTAATCTCATTTGCATATGCTTAATCATCTTTAACACTACAAGTTTATGCTTGGAATAGTAATTGCCATGCTGTGAAAACCCTGATTTTTGTGTGTGTGTGTGTTCTAACACAAGCAGAAGACACATGATAAAGGTTTCAAGAATCTCATCTATTCATTGCCAATGAATACTACACTAAACAATATTGCATTAGGCATGTAGATGTTTCAGATAGGTTTTACCTTTTACACCCTGTTATTTATTTTCATGGACAGTCACAAGTTGTAGTCATATTCATGTTGGACAGAGATTCTTTGAACGTTTTTTTTTTTTTTCTTTTTCTCTGGACTGAAAGCTCCCTGAGAACGCGTCTGATTTCTTTTCTGCAGATTCCACAGCATTTTGCAGTCACCCGTCAGGCAGTGGTCATTCCACAATATAAATGTGGAATGAAGGCATGTCCAAGAAGTAGTCAAAATATTTTGAAAGACTAATGACACACGACACGGGAAGCTTTAGGGGTTTAGCATCCATTTGCAAAGAAGACATTCAGAGGCTGGCACTCGCTGAGCGCTTGCAACACACGGTACATGAATGAGCATGTGCAGGATTATTTATTAGCCATCAAAGCAGAATAGGCTAAGTCGGACTGAAGGGGAGATAAGCACAGCAAAGCAACCCAAGGAAAGCTTAGAGTTACTTTCTCTGCTGCTACAGCGTGCAGTAGGCAAAGAGCAGGAGGCAAGGAAGCTTGCTTTCCATGGTGAGAGCTGAGCCATATGTTGTATCATCTGATTTTCGTAAGAACCCTATGAGATAGCAGTGAGATTACATCAAGCTCTTAGCTTTGTTCTAAAGGTCATGGATCCAGAGAGGAACTAACACAGCTAAGAGCAGACAATCACCACAGCCGATGGGATCTTACTGTGATTTCCTACTCTCTTGTATCTACTGAGCTCTTAATAATATATTGATATACGTTCAATAAGAAACAAAGAAACGCTCCAAATTTCTAAGACACCCGGCTTCGAAATCTGATTTCAGTCTCAGCTGTTCTGTCCAATTCTCTTCAGATCAAAGAGTTTTTTATTTTTCTTTCCAGCCATATTTCAAAGTATACCCTAGGCCACATTTCTCCATTCCTTTTAAACCAGAAAGAAAAGCCTCAGCACAGAGGGCTGCTCATACACCGGCTGTGATCCTGGCTCATTTCCATACAACCTAATATGGCTAAGAAAACGTTTGACTGGGGCAGAGTGAGGGTTGCCAAACTTAACAACTCCTTAGTGAAAAAAAAAAGTGTCACGCAGTCCTCTGCTTAGATGTGGTGCGCCTTCAGTTCAAATGCAGTGCTTCGCTGTTCCTACTAATGAAACCATAATTGTTCTTCCAGGCTGTAATAGAAACCAGGCACCTGCCTTGGTTCTTACTCATGGGCTAGACTAGCAAACACGGGCTGCCCAGAGAGGCTCTTGGTGATCATCTACTGAACACATTGCCCTTCTTGGGGATCACCCAATTCATAGTTCCCACGTTTGGCTAAAGTCAGATAGCTTTAAACAGCAGAATAAATAAAAAGGAAGTCGCTTCCCAGTTTAACACCCCAGCCCACCATGGTGTTGCTACAACCTCCCCATATGGGGCCTCTGACTGACATTTCTGTTTCTTCGTAGGCCCTGTACTCTGATAAATGTGAAGCATCAGTGTGATCTGAAGCATCACTCTCTTACCTCGGACAATGTCAAATAGGGGGATTTCACACTAACTGTTTCAGTCTTGCTTCCATCCCCACAGAGGTTCTTTTCCTGGATAAACCTTCTTGTGCCTGAACCACTGCTCTCATTGTCTGGCCAAGCACTGAAAGTATTTTAAGATCAGAGTTCTGGGTTTGAATTCTAGGGCTGTCACACCTACCTGCAGGGTGAACTTGGCAATGTGTTTCCCTATTTAAAAAATGGAAAGGAGCTACTTGGCATGGTTGCTGTGGGAATTAAATGAGGTAACATGAAGTTTGGTGACAGTACAGTGACATAAAAACATAAGATATCTTGCTAATTTGTCTCTTTCTTTGGAACTCTGAAAAGAATCTAGTCATTGTTATCTGTTCTGAAATGAAGGAGTAATCCAGAAAGTAATCCAGGTTGTGTACTTAAGAACAAACAGTGGAAAAGCACTGGAACAAGTAAAATTTGGGTTGTCATTTAGTTTAGGCAAATTAGGCAACAGCATTTTGTATGAAGATATTTCATTTTTATTTTTTTTTATTTTATTTATTTATTTATTTATTTTTATGGCCGGCTCAGCCTGCCCCGAGGGCAGGGCTGGCACAGCATGTGGTGCTGGGGATCGAACCACAGTCCCTGAAGCCGCCCAAGCTTCCCCAAGCAGGCGCTCCAGGCCACTGAGCCATCCCGCCGGGCCCAGATATTTCATTTTTAAATCCCAGTGATACTTCCAACTACTTATAGATTCTGTGTGTCTTAGTTTCGTTGACTGTCCAAGGCTAAATAATGGACAAGAAAAACTCTGCTATGCTTCAAAAAAAGATGAGTTATCAAAGAGTTAAGATCCGGGTAACTAAGCAGGAAGAGTGCAGCTATTTCAGAAATGGGTGAATAGCAAAGTCTGCTGAGCAGAAATAGCCTGGGGGTGGGGCCGAGATGGGATGGGTTACATTCTTGGATGCTTCTTTTGCACTTATTTCTGTGGTGTAGACAGGAGGGGCTGAAGTGACTCACAGAAGAGATAGTTTGGGAAGACACAGAAGGAGACGGAACATGGGACCCAGGCCGGGTCAGAACAAGCTTGGGAACTCTTGCAAGCTGAGTCAAGATGATAACGATGAAACCTTTCAGGAAAGATATTTATGCAGGGTCTAGAGAAGGATCTTCTCTCCACGGCAGCACCGTCATCTCTGACCCCTGGTGACTATAAATCATTTTGGAGATTAATTTATAGGGAAGATCCCAGTATTTTTTATTGTTCCTATAAAATGGTCTTGGATCATTATATGGTTAGAGGCCTTTGCATTAATTGTTTAATTGAATATAATTTTTTACAAATCCTGCAAACCAACAGTCAACTTTAATTGACTTCACTGTAAAGGAAATCTTTGGGTTTTTTCTTTTATTTCTCTCTCTCTCTCTCTCTCTCTCTTTGGTGGAACTGGGGATTGAACTCAGATCCCTGTGCTTGCCAGGCAAGCACTTATTCTACTGAGCTATCTCCCCAGCCCCTTGTGGGTTTTTTTTCTTCAAGACTATAAACCTACAAATCTGCAAGCTGAAATACAAATTTATCCTTACACGGAGTGTAAAATACTATTTTTTTTTTCATTTCCTATTAGTGCTTATGTATTCTATAGGAATTTAAAGATTTTGAACTACCCTAGTTACTTATTTGGATAACTACTAATCTAAACTAGTAGCCTTAACAAAGTAAATAATTAGGTTAGAGTTGAGCACAGTGGTGCATGCCTATAATCTCAGCACTCAGGAGGCTGAGGCAGGAGAATCATTGCAAGTTTGAGACTAGGCTGGACTACAAAGTGAGCTCAAGGCCAGCCTGAACTACGCAGCAAGAGCCTGCCGAGAGAGAAAGAGAGAGAGAGAGAGAGAGAGAGAGAGAGAGAGAGAGAGAGAGAGAAGATTCACTTCCGTTTGGGTGTACAATGGTACAAAGTCATCATCTCAACAACTCTGTACCCTAGATTGAGAAACAGGTGTGGCTCAAGTTCAGGTGTACCTGAGTGTATAAGTCTGTCCATTTTCTATCACACTCCTTGCCTCTTTTCTCATTCCTTCTTCCTTCCCTACTTATACTAATGCTTTGAAGTGATAATTTCAGGTTAAATAATAGAATCTTTCCACATTATGGGCAGTAAACACTTAAAATGCACTTCCTTAGGTGCTGGTACCAGTCTGAACACACACACACTCCAGTTTCAGAAAACTCTAGAAACATTAGTGATGAGGTTTGAAACCACATCTAAAGGAATTATCGCCCTTGGAAATCTTTTTAGAGTATGAGGGAACAGCACAAATTCCAGCTCCGAACAACTCTCAGGGAAATATACGACAGAATCTAATACTTGAATAATTTAATGCAATGTGTGCCAACTGTTTACGTTTTTGCTGAGAAGTTACCATCACAGTGGAAATGGAAAGAAACAAAAGACTCCATATGTATAACTGAAGGGGAACTGGAAGAAGGTTACCCTTCCCACATGCCAAGTGTCTGTCGAATGCCATAGGATTCCAGCCAACCCCAAGTGAGTGTTTTTTTGTCTGTCCATTGGTGGATGAGAACACTGAGGTTCAAGAAGAAACTTGTCAGGCATCAGACAGAGGTCCAGGAGCTGTGACCAGAATACATATCTAATCTATATGCTCCTTCTACTGCTTAAATGATTACTTAAAGAAAAAGAAAGAAAGCGTGAAGGTTGCCCAGAGATGCAGTTATTTTATTCACTTTTGTTTGATTAGGAGCAAATGACTTAAATAAATTGGATCAAATACACAAAAGCTGATAAAGACCTGATTAAAATCTCATTGTTTTAATGGTCAATGGTCATGAAGAGTCCTGGACTTAATAAAGTAAGTCTACCACCATCAAGTGCCCTTGGAAGAGCACACACCCACAAAAATTCAAGGTAGGTCAATGGCAAGCTGCAATCTATAAGCTCTGAAACTTGAATTACCCTTCAAAGATTAATGTTCAAGATTGAAAAATTTAAAAATCCTGCCTAGTCTAGGAAACAGTGTATGAATCAAAACTATCATTACTAAACTTAACTACATTCCTAATCTTCCACTTTCATGACATCTAAAGCGTTTTGTTATTCTTAATGGACTAAATCTCCCTTTGGGTAATGTTCTGGAAATTCTATTTTTGTGGTAATTTAAAAAAATCATAAGGCGTATTCTTCATATTTGGTTTATGTAGGAGTTAAGACCACTTCAAACATACTTTTCTTTCTTAGTCAGATGGCTATTTAATATTGTGTCATTCACTGGTTGAAATAAAAGTAAGTTAATCTGCCAAAAGGAAAAAAGAAAAAGTACATGAACACCCAAAAAGGACTGAATTGTATCTTTGAGAAATGAATTTCTTTTTCAAAGTCAGACATCAAAGGATGCCTATTGCAGAAAGTTTATTTTGAGAAGCTTCAGTCAAAACAGTTTGGAAACTATGGAATGAGTCATTTTTTTTTTTTTTTTTTTCTTCCTTAAAGAAATGTAACTTTGTCTATTCCCACTGCATTTTTGGTTTGGTAGGAGACATCTTTATTCCACAGGATTTTAAAAGCATGTTTAAGATTCCATAGGTGTAGTGTTACATCACTAATGGTTTCTAATGAGATCCAGGCAATAGCAAGAAGGGGAAAGGAACAGCACAAAAGCTGATTTCTGCAACACCGAGCACCATGTAAAATATTGGAAACTCTCTAGGCTCTATCTGTTGCTGGGGCCATCCAGATTAAAAGGGAGAAATTCATAGCCATCCAGTTGTGCAATGATATGGTGCTCAGTATTTCACTTGGAACCAGTCATCCAACCAGGCTGGATTTTTAAACTTCTCGCACAAATGTTTGCTGCTGTGTGGTAGGTACTAGGGTTAGGGTCCAGACAGACCAGTAACGTGTGATTGTCCACCCCATGGAATGCCTAAGATCTCAACTAGGCATTTGGACTCGCTCATGTAGACATCTTTAAGGTATCATCAGCTGCATTAATTTTCCTTTGGGGCCGATGTTTACGTATACAGAAGTGGAGAGTCTAGTATGAATCTTTCCTGAACTTCTAGAAACTAGTGGTGGAAAGAAGATGAAGGGACAGTTGGAGCAGGCAAGATGACCCACAGAAGCCACTTTTTTTATAGACCACCCATCAAGTTCATCACAAGGCGATTCCACAAAGTGTTGAGTCTAGAACTCCATGTGTCCACTACTACCCTCAGTATAGTGGAGAAGCACGGAAACAAAGACAAATTAAGGTGTGATTTCTGTCTTCAATGGACTATACAATCCAGTCAGGGGGGCAGATAGTCAAATTATCTATTTGATAATTATACTACCGAATAGAAGGCAGAGTGTGAAAAATGTAAGGAAAATACCTAATTCTCATTAAATGACTTGTTTTAGGATTGGAAGGTACTTTGCAAAGGAAATGTAAAAGATGCTTTAGAAGTCCCCAATACTTTTTACAAAGACCATCAATTTCTTCAATTATTTAGAACGGTTGTTCGTAGCAATCATTTATAGCAATTCATGCAATTATGGAACTCATAAAACATTCCAGCATTTTGCTAAGCAAGTTAGTGTCTTTCTTTAATAAATCCATAACATGAAGCTTTGTTAGTTTTCTTTTGAATGTCACTACAATGCTCAGCTGAAGAGTGGGTTAGTCCGCTAAATGTCTTGCTTGTGTTATACTGGGCGATGGTATGGACAAGTACACTAATCAAATACACATCTTGGGCTGGGGAGATAGCTCAGTGGAATAGGCACTTGTCTGGCAAGCGCAGGGTCCTGAGTTCAATCCCTGGTACCACAAAAAACAAACAAACAAACAAACAAACAAATACACATCTTGTTCGGACACATGATTCTGGAAACTAGAAAGTTTCACTCTATTCCATTTGTTCACTATTATTTATCAAATAAACCAGTTGTCAGGGCAAAGTAAAGAATGTCAAAATTTTTCCATATTTTTGGTAAACCTCTTTGTGGGCCCAGATATGGGCATAATAAAAGATAGTTACTGGTACCCCATAAAATAGAAAATTCTAAAGACAAATATCTCTGATTTCCCTCTAATACAGAACTTCAGCTCAGCAGGTAATATTGTTGCCCGAGTTACTTAGGAGTTGAACAAGGATTGGCACCATTTCCAAGAACAAGTTGGTGAGGTGCCACAGAGTCGTCAGCTCTGTGTGAGTTTTGCTCTGCATTAATTTACTAATAGCTGCAGTGGTTCTCAACCTTTCTAATGCCGTGACCCCGCAATATAGTTCCTCATGTTGTGATGACCCCAAACCAAAAAATAATTTTGGTGGCTACTTCAAAACTGTAATTCCAAATAAATAACATTTTCCGATGGCTTTAGGCGACCCCTGTGTTTTGGTCGTTTGACCCCCACTGGGGTTGTGACCCACAGATTGAGAACCACTTAAGATTTTCACCTGTGTTACCAGCATCAACAGCTGAGTCCAGTATGCTGCAATTTGACCATTTTAATAAGAATTAACTGCTAAATTTTTTTTTCTTGTTTCAGAACTCTTGTTTGTTTATTTATTTTTATGGCCGGCTCAGCCTACCCCGAGGGCAGGGCTGGCGCAGCATGTGGTGCCGGGGATCGAAAGCAGTCCCTAAAGCCACCTAAGCTTACCTAAGCAGGCGCTTTAGACCACTGAGCCATCCTGCCAGGCCCTAACTGCTAAATTTTTAAAGAAAAAAGGTAGTGATAAAGTGAGAGAATGATAGTTTCAGCTATTTGTCCGTATTAGCATCTTTCTGTTTTATAAAAATAATAGGAAACCATTAAAAATTAAACATCAGGAAGTACAAATAACATTTAAAAATTTTAAAAATTACCCATATCCAGCATTCAGAAACAATCTTTTTTTTTTTTTTTTTTTTTTTTTTTTTTTTTTTTTTTTTTTTTTTTTTTTTTTTTTTTTTTTTTTTTTTTTTTTTTTTTTTTTTTTTTTTTTTTTTGTATTTTTAGAAAAAGGTCTATAGGATAATCAGGGTCTCACTGACTCGTAGTGATCTGCCTGTTTACAGCCTCCCAAGAGCTGGGATTACAGGGGTGTGCCACCACCACACCCAGTCCCAATTTGCCATCTCAGCGTGCCCTAGGGGCCGGGCTAGCATAGCAGGCCCAGGGATTGAACCCGTGGTCCCTGTGCCTACTTGCAGGCAGTTTAATCCGCTGAGCTATTTGGCCGGCTCTATCTCATAATGACGTTTTAAGGTTCTGAGTTCACTAGCACTTGCTGTAGATAATGTCAATACTCATGGACTTGCTGAGACCATCAAAGTATTCAAACTCTTTTAAGTCATCTGGGTTACCTCAGACATTAAAAGTACAGATACCATTTTGGCTTCTTGACATTGACTCCTCAACACATTGCGTTAAACTGTGACAGTGACTCCATTTTATGAAGCACCTACTGTGTGCTTTACATAGTGCTAAGCAAGGAAGATGGCACTGTAAACATGAGAGGCTTGGTCCTCATGCTAGTATGCAGGCTACTAAGGATATAAAAGTTAAGTTCCAATATAGTGTGATGGCCATACTACAGGGAAAGTATCAGAGATGGTCAGAGCACAGAGGAAGCCGGAAACATCAAACTCCAGTCTACTAAACTGCCTTGGGCTCTATGTAAGTGAGGGGGGGTGGAGTAGGAAATACTCCCAATTTTCCAGAAGTTGTAACTCTGTCTCCATGGTGCTCTTCAATTCCAAGATCTTTGTTCTTTCTCCTGGGTTTCACCTTGAGTCACTACTATGCCTGGTTGGACTCCAGGTCCTCAGTGCGACTTGCCTGTACAAAATCAGAGGAGCTCACAGAGGAGAGAGGAGAAGAAACTTGCCTGGGATTTTGGACCTGGGCGTGCTCCTCTAAAGAAAGGCTGTGTTTGTAATTGCCAGCTTAGATTTTCCTCAGTGACAGAACATGACTGAACTGAACTTTCTACCACACGCACTGCCACTCTGTCTCCTGACTTTTCTTCCTGAAGTTTTCCGATACGAGTAAACACAAATGTTGGCATGTGGACTTCTGCCACCAGCCAGCTGCTTGCTTTCCATGCTGGGTGTGTCACAGAGACCAACCTCACCTTGTATCCAGCTGCCTCGTGGACACAGCTGCCTTCTGACCTGCTTCTGCTGTGACCCACAGCTCTGGCACCATGTTGGGTCATTGGATTACATTTTCCCGAGAGCAGCGATAATTGCAAGATTTACTGAGCAGAGAAATATGACCCATTATGTTCAGTGTAAAAATAATTTTTTCCCTCTGAAAAAGAAAATCTAATTACCTTGTTCTTCACTCTGAAAAACTGGCTTCGTGTGGGTAAGGAAACAGGGAACCTTGCTTTGAAGTAGACCATACATTCCAAGCTTATACTGGCAGTTTGGGGCCTGTTCCTGATTAGATAATTGACATGAATCTCTACCAAACAAACACTGAACACTTAGGAAACAGAGAAGCACTTGAAGGAAACATCGAGGTTTGAAATAGAAAGCCTTCTGTGATGATTTGTTACGAGAAAGGAGTTCACTCGACCTTTACCCAATATGAGGACCTAAAAAGCAGAAATTATGCCAGATGAAAACCTAACTGAAACTTCAAATTAGTGCTCAGTCTTTTGTAAGCTCTAGCAGATTTCACATTGATCTTAAAGAGGAGTGTCCACATGTACAGCATTCCAGCTTATCCTTCCGAATGAAATGAAATATGAATCTTGTAAAGTATGTTCTTTCTTCAGAATCTTTATGTCTTTACATTCAGAACATTTTACGTACACTGTAAGAAAAAAAACCATAACCCACATTTAAGTGCGTGTTTACCTCTTCAGGATATGAACTATGTGTATACAACTCATAGTTAAACAAGAAAAAGGGAAAGAAGGTCTTGTGGGTCTTTCATAGATCAAGTTATATACCACATAGCTTGGAAGTTAGTGTGACAGAAACTACTGCTCGAGAATTCTGGTGTTCTTGTCACATACTTGTGACTTTTCAGGCACCTTCTGTGTGAGAAAGCAAAACCCATATCTTCTGTCTTGAAGCAACCACTTCAGTACAGGAATGAGCCTAAGAATTATTGTTTCACTAAGCTTTCTGAAGACCTGGCTAGTGGGTTTCTTCTCTTTCTTTCTTTCTTTCTTTCTTTCTTTCTTTCTTTCTTTCTTTCTTTCTTTCTTTCTTTCCTTCTTTCTTCTTTCCTTTCTTTTCTTTCTTTCTTTCTTTCTTTCTTTCTTTCTTTCTTTCTTTCTTTCTTTCTTGTGTGTACAGTGTTTCACTACACAGCTCAAATGCATAGTAATCCTCCTGTTTTCAGCCTCCCCAGTACTGGGATTACTGGCATGTGCCACCATGCCTGGACTCTGTCGCAGGCTCAGCGCACCTTGGGGTGGGACGGGCATAGCATGTGGTACCAAGGATTGAAGTATGCTTCCTGTGTTTGCCTAAGCAGGTGCTTAGTCTGCTGAGCTATCTCACTGGCCCTTTCCAGGTGATTTCATGATACAGCTTTTGTATACTTTGTGCAATGAAACAATGGCTTCGTTCTGTCATTAGAAGGTCCATATTTATGGAGATAATTTTATTTATCTCTGAAAAATACGGTTCAATAAACAACAATCAGGCATTTTCCTGTTCAAGGAACAGCTTCTAGAGGAAGGCTATCACTGTTGCTAATGATTTCTTGTTTTAAAGAATCCTTCCTATCTGAACAAGGTCATGGGTTTCACCAATGACAGTTTCTTGGACTTTGCTATTATAAGTAAGACGTTACACTAGGGAGAACTGGGTTAAGGGTGTTTGAGATGTTTTGGTGCTATTTTTGTAACTTCCTGTGATCTATAATTATTTCAAAATAAAAACTAAAATATGAAAAAAGTTAAATGTCACTTGTCAGGAAGAACAAACAAATAAACAAACAAAAGTCCTTTCTAATCAGCTCAAGAAAGTGTGTGTGGACACCCACTTGATAGAGAAAACATTTCCTTTATCATTGTGCTGTGGAAGCCCTCCAGCAAGCCTGTTCTACCTGTGTTCCTCAGAGAGGCAATCTTGACAATTTTGACCCTCCCCGAGGCCATGAAATAAACAAAAATCTTTAAATAAAAATTAATCCCCTGGGGCTGGGGAGATAGCTCTGAGGCACAAGTGCCTGCTGGGCAAGTGCAAGGTCGTGAGTTCGAACCCTGGTCCCCCCCCCAAAAAAAAAAAAATTAATCCCCTCTGTGCTGTGCCAGCCCCACCCTTAGGGTGTGCAACTGAGAATAGGTGTAGTCCCAAAGCTTGGGAGGTTGGAAACAGGGGGATCACTACAAGTCCAATCTGTGTAGTGTGACCCTGTAGACCCTCTACTAAATACATTGAAAAAAACCTGAAACAATATCAATTTCCCTACAGACATCAGCAGCACTTTATTGGACCTTGGTTCAATATCAGTGTTCTTTATAACAAATAATAAAATTCAAAACAATCTGTCTCATCTTCTCTTAACAGACACTTATCTCAACTTTTTGAAAACAAAAGACATCTGACTACTCCAAAGCCAGGGAGAAGATGGGTTCCACCAGAAGAGTTCAAAGAGGCTTAAATTCCTTTTGCTGTCTCTTGCCATAGAAGATTTTTACGTACTAAAACTGTAAGACTGGGCCAGTGAATTAACTCAGTGGACGAAGAGCCTGCCCAGGCAAGCACAGGGACTGGTGTTCCATCCTCTGCACCACATGCTGTTCTGGCCCCACCCCTGAGTATGCTGAGCTGGCCAATGAGACCAGGCTTGATAGTGTGCACATGTTATCCCAGAGCTGAGAAGGCTGAAGACAGGAAGACCACTAGGAATCCGAGCTGCAAAGTGAGGCCCTGTACCAAATACATAAATTAACAAAACAAAACCTGAAGATTGTCAATGAAATGCTGATAGCATTAGGACTATGGGAAATGTCTTCAGTGTTTGGTTGAAGACAGTCACTGTGTAACCTCATAATTCAGTTCAAATTTGCCTTTTATCCATTTATTTGAAGACTCCAAAGCCCTTTGGCTGATTCAGCTAAAGTAGAAGCAAATTAATTAATACTGTATACACAAAATAGGCAATTCACCAAACACTGAAATTGGATGACCAGAAAAAGATTCACTCAGAAATAGCATTTGTACTTGAGAGAGCACCTATGATCTGAAAATGTTGTTATAAGTTCTTTCAAATATTTTGGGGTTAATTTTAGTGCAAACTAAATATAATTAGTCAAGTTCTTACCTTATTCAATATGTAAAAATTAATTAGTGGAAGACCCAAGAGCTATAGTATTGTCTTCTAATAAATAGGTGTTAATTTTCAAAAAGGGAAACTTTAGTGTAGTAATCTAGGCAACGGTCCCTGTATCCTTCTTCCTACCTAGTGCAAAAGCAGGGAGACCATCTGATGTGGAGTATCACATTGTATAATGAGACACCAAGATGAACTTCAATTTGTTATAAAAGTTGGTTTTATTTTAAAAGGCTGTAGTCTGTATTTGTGCATAGACTACATCTTGCCTTGTTTTTCTAGAAAAATAAAATTTAGGGCTAAAGAATGGTTCTTGGAGACCAGCCGGGGCTACAAAAGTGAGCTCAAGGCCAGCCTGAACTTCATAGTGAGACCCTGTCTTAAAAAGACAAAAAAAAAAAAAAAGAAAGAAAGAATGGTTCTTGGTGGAAGGAAGTTATACGACTGAACTAAAATAGTAAATCCCAGGGCTGGGGAGATAGCTCAGCAGTACAAGGGCCTACTTGGCAAGCGCAAGGTCTCAAGTTCTATTCCCTGTACCACAAGTAAATAAATAAATAAATAAATAAGCCCTGAACGAGGCTACTGGACAATGGAACAGCAGTGAACAAAACTGACATCCTGGAGCCCTATGAAGAGAAATGAGTTCCCAACTGAACGCCCTGGTAATGAAACTGTCTTGTTAAAAGAAAGATTTCCAAAGATTTAATATCTTACAAAAATAATATATGCAAAAGACAATATATTTTAAAAAACAATAGAATATGTTTATTGAAAGATATTTTGAAAATGTTTTACTTGGCAATAGGTTCTTTCCAGAATACTATAGCTTTGCCCAAATTTTAATGATCTCAGTGTCATTCACTCCCCCTTCTCTGTCCCCCTCACTGGCCTCACCAAAATGTGACAAAACATGTACTTTATTGAAAGAAAATATTATTCTGGAAAGACAGAGCATTCTGAAGAAAAGTATAAATTTTTAAGCGATATCAAGTTAGAATCAGTCCCATGAAATTCCCTAACCTAATTCATCTTGTTCCCCCTAAGAAGGGCCAAGACTTCACTGATAGTATCAGCGTGACTATTCTCTCACTGGACAAGAGTACTGGTGAGTAAGGGCACCAGAACACCAACAGTAACCACAGACAGTGGTTCCTTCAGGTGGAGAGGAGGGAGCTAGATACACTGTCGAGAACCACTATAGTGGTTCCCTCAGACAGTGGCTTCCTAGGGCTGGTTCCCAGCACCCCAATGAATAGCCACAGTTTCCTGTTCCCATTGAGGAGTCTTGGAGTTTGGCAAGAGGTGAGGTGGGTCAGGGTCTGGCAATTCGATCCTGGGAACCTCTCATCCAAGAGGTGACACTCATGGTGATTAAGGGTGAGGTTCAGTCAGGAAGCCCACAGGTCAAGGGCCAGGCTGAGGCTGCAGGTGGGAGTTGAGAGCCAAAGGAGTACCAGACGCAAGCGGAAGTCGGCTGAGGAGAGACCTCAGTGGCAGCAGAAGGTACTTCTAAGTTTCTGGCTTGGCTTTTCAAAACCCACTTGTTGGGGTGATGAGGAGACCATTAAGACTGGAGACACAGTCGTGAGCTCCAGTTGTGCGAAGACTGATGAATGGCAGCCGTGAAATGATGTGAGCACAAGACTGCGGCAGGGGCACAATTACTATGCCATAGTAAAGATGTCCTGAGGGTTTTGTGTGTTTCCAGGGGACATCCCTTCCCAAGCCTAGAATGGAAGAAAACTGCTCCCCCCTCCACCATAGCGTGTTCCGAGAAGGAAATATTGGCTGCAGTTACTCAGTCTCATCCGTATGGGCAGAACTTGAGACCATCGGGACCTCCTTCAGGAGATGTCAACCTCTGCAGGAGCCTCAGGCCCTGCGGATCCTCTTGCCCCACCACACTCCCTCACGCATCCTCTGCTCTGCTCTGAACCCATACTGTGTTCTAGAGAAGCCCTCCTCCCAGCGCTTCTCTAGATCCGAACATCAAGCATCAGCAGAAACCGGTATCTGCAGCTCTGCTTTCAATGTCCTCTCCAACTTCCCACTTCCTGTTTCCCCTCAGAATTTCTGCTCCCGCAGCGCAGAGCCTGCAGGTGGAAGGAGGCATCCTCCTTGCCTCCGCTGCCCTTTTTCTCTAAGGCAGGATCTTGCACTTGTAGTCCAGGTTGGCCTCAAACTCACTGTATCCTCCTGCCGCAGCTTCCCAAGTGCTAAGATTATAGGCGTGCAGCACCACGCCCAGCTTTTTGCCCTTTTTTACGCTCCACTTTCCCCTAAAGTACTGCTACAAGGGAGTACTGTTGGAATCCCCTTGTCGGAATCTTTTACTGGTCCTGAATTACATTTCTTCATTTCTAGATTTTAGCTTCCAAGGAGTTTCCGCGTTGTTCTTCATGAGCTTTCTCATATTCCTCTCAGTGCGTTGAGCTCTTGCCCCCCACCCCCACCCCAGGGATCTCCCCTCCGATGGGCCTCAGCCACCCGCCCTTCTTTTTTTTTCCCACAAAATTTTATTTATTTTTTTTTTCTTGTTTCAGAACCTTTATTTGTTTTTTTAAAAATTTTTTATTTTATTTATTATTTTTATTCTTGTTTCAGAACCTTTGTTTCTTTATTCACTCATTTTTATGGCCGGCTCAGCCCGCCCCGAGGGCAGGTGCCAGGGATCGAACCACAGTCCCTGAAGCCGCCCAAGCTTCCCCAAGCAGGCGCTTTAGACCACTGAGCCATCCCGCCGGGCCCACACCCGCCCTTCTGATGTCTCTCTAAATGCTGCTTTCCTTGTGGCAAGCGGGCAGGCCCCTGAGCTAACTGGCTCTGCAGGCAGCACACTGTCGCTAGTGTCAAGTGGCCAGTTAGTGCCACCTGAAAAGTTTACTCTGTTATCCAAGTCCAAAGATCCTTCCATTCTTTGGAAACCTCCCCACTCCTATTTCTTTCCTTATTCTCAGCTGAAAAAAAAAATCATTTTTCTTTTTAATGAGAAAATGAGGCCATCAGTGAGGCTGTTTCTCATTAAACAGTCTCCTCGCTCTGTCCTTTTCAGTCTGCAGAGGCTGAGGGCAGGCAATTTGCCCTGCCTTCTGCGCAGATGCTGGGGTTGCCCACACCCCTCTGTAGGCCAGCCCTGCCTCAGATGCTCTGGGTTCCATCCTTCTTCTCTCACCCTTTCCTGAAGTTGTCACCTCTCTCTGTCAAGCATGAATTATCTTCCCCGTGAATTAGTCCCATCTGGGTGGGCCACAACAGATCACATGTTAAATTAAGAGAAAGAACGCATCATTAAACTAATATGACTCTACAGCAGTCATTTCAATCTTCTCTTCTTTTAATGAAAATTTCTGAAATAGGACCTGGGAGATAGCTCAGTGGAATAAGTGCTAGCCCGGCAAGCACTCTTTTTTTTTCTATTTCTTCCTTCCTGTCCTCTCTCAGTCCTGTGTCAATCAGACTTTTTCTTTACTGTCTCCTTGACTCTTGAAGGGAATCAACGTGTGTACATTGCCAGGCCCATTTATCAAGTCTCAGTTCTTATCTTAATCTATTAGCATCTGACACAGTCCCTCACTCCCTTGTTTTGGAAGCCCCAACTCCCACACCCCAGCTTCTAACATACTTTCTTCTCCTATCCCCACTGGCCTTTCATCTTGGGTTTGTCTGCTTGATTCTAGTCTTCACTCCAGTCTACATCTTAGGAAGAATCTTTCAGGTCATCCTCAGACTGCCCTCCTTGGTCTGTCTCATCGCCTTGATAATATCTTGTCTCTTTGATCCTGAAATGTCATTTGGGTGCTGATAATGCCCAAATATATCTCTTCATCAAGGCTTCTTCCTTCAGCTACTTATTTCATAGTTTCAATCGAATGCCTAAGTGTCATGTCAAATACTGTTTAAAATAAAATTACTAACTTCCACTCCCAAATCCTTATTTCTGATTTTTTTCCTGAATCTGGTAAGTGGAGATTTTATTCTTCTCCAGTTTCTTAGACCAAAAACCTTGAGCTCGCTTCCGACTTCTCCTTCCAAAGGTGCGCTGTTAAATGTGCAGAGCAAGTCCTCCATTCTATGGGGCAGGAGGGGAAGGCCAGACCTCCCTGTACAAGTACTGTCATAGTTCTAGCTGTGAGGATGGGACCTTCAGTAGGCCCTGTGAACACATACACAGTCCAATGGGATCCAATTTTGCATTCTGCTCATGCAGTCATTCTGGGCTGCTGCAGTTTGGGGACCATTAGTCCTAAGAACTGGGACTACATTATCTTTGACAAACCAACAGCTTTCTACCATTCTGAACTAGATTGCTACAGTGATAACCATCAGAAGCTGGAGAGTAATGATAGCCCGGTGCCTATCAGGAACGCTATCCAGTGACATTCCCAGTCACAGTCTGGTCTCAGAAAAAAATGGCTAATTGCAAATATTTGATAAGTGTTTAAGAGTTTTCCCAAAGCTCTAAACCCTAGGGGAAGATAGAGTGTTCCCAGGCCAGACCAAAATCTTTTAAAAACATAAATATGTTGCCAAGATGCCGAGTGGATATTTAAATCATTCACTTCCTGTTTCAGTGCTATCTCTCTGTTTTGGAAAGGCACCAAAAATGTTTCATTCCTTTTGGCACTGCTTTCTTCATTTAAAAAGGATTTATATTTCAGGGGTTTTGACTTGGGGGAGGGGGGAAGCGCATATTTTGGATGTAAGATTCTGAATGTTTTGACCCTTCCAAACAAAAACACACCACTCTGTGGCCAGTCGGGTGAGAGAAACAGATAGGGTTAGAACATGTCCAAATGAACTTCTCGAGTGACAGGCAAACAGGGGAAGTTGGCCCACCTACAAGAGCTTGTTTAGGAAACATTAAAAATAGCTCATCTGAGAAGGGACCACTGGACCACTTGCAAATAGTTTTATTTCAATGTAATTTAAAATCATTTATCTAAGGATTTCTATTGTGCTTGAACTATCAGTCAGTTTAACTGTAAAGGCGATGAAAACACTTCCAGGGCTGGTTTTATGGGCTTTTCATCATAACAAGTAGAAGGTTCTGAATGATACGTCTTGGACACAGAGAAGTTTTTTGAAGGTTCTCACCTAGGATAAAAGCTGGTGGGAAGTACGAAGGGAAAACTCCCAGAATTCCTGGATACTTTTTCTGAACAATGCACATGATCTGTCTATGTAGTCTGAAAAAACTCCAGGTGATTCTGGTTGTTCTCCCTGCCCTCCCCGCATCCCCATTAAGATTCTCCGGGGAGACAGGATGACATTAGAAGTAGTAGTATAATATCAGCAAGTATTCTTGTCTTCAGTTAATCAGACTGAAGTGAATTCAGAATTTTCTGGGCAACGGCCTATGTTCAATGTTGTGCTCAGCGCAGGAAATGAGCATGGTGCATACAAAGATCAGTGCAAGAAAATGTTCTATCTTTTGGTGATGCAGACCGAAGAGAATAGGAAACTATCAGTAGTAAAGCCAAGAAGAAGGGGTGATGTACAAGTTGAATTTAGGAATTGACTTTTATATTTTTTAATTTTTTTTAAATATATTTGTTATAGGTTCTCACTATGCTTCTCAGGCTTGTAGTGATCCTCCTGTTTTTAGCCTCCGCAGTGCTGGGATTACAGGTGTGCATCACCACGCCTACCTAATCTCAGTGGCCTGTTCAGCACACCTGGATACTACAGCACAGCATGTGGTACTGGAGTTTCGACCCCGGCCCCTGCGCTTGCCTAAGTAAGTGCTTAGTCAGCTGAGCTATAGGAACTGACTTTAGTCAGTAGGGGTGAGTAGAAAATGTTCACGACCAAGAAAACGGTACTCTTAGCTGAGAGCGTGTGTTGGCACAGCTGTGCCTAAGAAAATCTGTGGGTGGCCTGGAAGGTAGAAGGTGAGCCGTTGTTCCATGGCCCAGGAGTGGTCAAGAAGCTTGCTCATACTCAACCAACACCACCCTATCAGGTGAAGGGGTGAAGAAGCAGCCTCAGACTGAGATTGCAAACACTAAGAAAGAACTAAGGCCTGAGCAGATCTCACAGATACAGGCTGAGTTTCATGAAACTGCTGCCACTTCAGAAACTACCCATTTTTGTGAAGCACGGTGGTGGGCACACAGAAAGTGGTAACCCGTGAACACAGGAGACGGGAACCTATGGGATAAACATGAAGTGACACTTGGAAAGACTACATGTGTATGTCTGTGTGCACATTTGCAATACGTGCAATAAAAATAAAGTTAAGTTTTATAACCAACTTAGAAAAGGAGAAACAAGCAAAGGGCAGAATTAATAAAAGCATAAAGAGAAGATCAGTGGAGCTGATATACCCAAAAGATTGGAAAGGAAAAGCCACTTACTTATTTGGTAAGAGAAGCAAGTGTTAAGCTCCTTGAACTTTGGGTTGCTCCTAAGTTTCCAAGCAAACACTGTGCAGATAAGAAATGTAAACTTAGAATGCAGTGGCCAAATGCTACCCCAAGCCAGGGCGCCGCTGTGGTGGTGGTTAGTGAGAGCTGCATCAGTTGTAAGCCATGTAAATGCTTTGGAAGAAAAGGTGTGATTTTGCTCCTTTGTCTTAAATGTATATGAATTTTAAAAACCCATATTAAACAATACTAAAAAGGAGGGGGAAGAAACTACCTGTTTTCTCTCTTCATGAGTATAACAAAAACTCAAGACCAAACATGTATAGAGTGACAAGAGTTCTTTTGGTTTTAAATTTCTGAAGTTTCCCCCCATGGTTGCTTTGGGCCTGTGCTGGTGAGCGCATCATGGTGGGAGAACAGGGACTAGCAACACCACTCACTTCCTGGCCAGGTAGCCAAAGAGAGAGAGTGGAAGGGGCTGGGCACTCGCTATGCCTTTAAGACCACGCCCACAATGATGGGAACACCTCCCTCTGAGTCCATCCTCCACCGCACCCCAGCAGCTCTTTGTAGCATCTCTCTGGGGAGCAAGACTTTAATACACAGGCCTTTAGAAGATACTTAAGATCTAAACTATAGTCCTGGGACACTTTTGTGGATGCGAATAAAGAAAAATCATTGGCCACAGGTGTGTGTGAGTGTGAGTGTGTGTGTGTGTGTGTGTGTGTGTGTGTGTGTATCTGTCTGTCTGTGTGTCTGTGTGTGAGAGAGACAGAGACAGAGAGAGGCACACAGACAGACAGACAGACAGACAAGAGTACTTGTAAAGTCAACTATTTGATCTTTCCATTAACCAGTTCAAAGCCTTCTGTAACTCTCACCCCAGGGAGCCATCTCAGAGGGCATACCGTGGTCCTAAGGTACTTTTCTAGGAGAGCTGC
Organism: Myocastor coypus; assembly: GCA_004027025.1. NCBI lineage: Eukaryota > Metazoa > Chordata > Mammalia > Rodentia > Myocastoridae > Myocastor > Myocastor coypus. The sequence continues at coordinate 53,702 of PVJA010000525.1, forward strand.
CTAGAAGTCAAATATATGTTCTAGAGTATTGGAAAAATAGCATCCATATTCCTACTAATAACATGTCCATAGCACTTTCTCTTGTCAATAAATCATGTATAATTATAATTAAGGTGGTGGGAGGGTGAACAGATCTCTCATCCAATCCAATATGGTGGGTCAGAAACTGGGTACACTTGGGAAATTGGCTTATGACAGCTGAGAGCAATCTTTTGGAGAAGTTACTGTATCCAACTATTTGATTCATTTCCTATGTTAGGATGTAAGTTAATTCTCTGAAATGTAGCAGCAGGCCAGCTGAGCTGATTCAACAACAACTGGTATCCAGTCAGCATTTACTTACTTTTTTAGTAATCATTTATGATCGTTAAGTTTATGCTACCTCTGAGGATAATATTTATTAATTTAAATGCTTTTAATAAAAATTCAACAAGGTCTGAGTGTTTTTGGCGACCTTACTATTTCTGTAAAACATCCAAGATTCTTTTGAAAACTTTATAATCTCTTTGGTTTTCTAGATATTGTCAAAAGCTGGAGGGAAAATTCTTAAACTCCAGGGTGTTCTTTGAAATCTGGCTCCTATGTCCTATTTCTGTCTGTATAGGTTAATTTTTTTCTAGCCATGAAAATATGTTCTCAACACAAAGCTTTCTCTCTTGGCTCCCCGCCTTTGGTGACTATGAGTAAGCTGTCAGAGCATTAATATTCTAGTGGATCCAAAGTTGATTTGAGGGAATTTTAATCTTATTTTCGTTGTTTCCCAATGCGACTGCCCTAAGCCTCTCTCTTCATGTTGGAAAATAAAAACTGACAAACAAGACCAGAACTGACATGTCAAAATCTAGACAATTATACCCTATCCCACATACATGTGGTACTAGACACAGTTCTCCTAGAAAAGACTTGAGCTGAAGACAACGCAACAGCTTGGTTTAAAAAAAAAAAAGTCCTAGTGCTATCAGAGAAAGGAACAGATGTCATTGAGCCTCTCTATCCACCCTGAGTCAAGTTATTTGTCCTATTTCACCTAGTTCTTAGAATTCCTTTCCCCCCTATGGGTGAGAGATGAGAAATAGGAGTTGAGGAAGATTCAATGTTTCCTTAAGCTTTCGCAGGCTCAGAAGACCTTACACATTTCATATTACATGAACAGCCTCTCTAATGTTCTCTTGTGTGTCAAGTTCTGTCAGCTTCAGCTGCCCAGGATACATTACTACAAGGAATTTTGAAACCATAAGAAAAGATAGTGTGCTGCCGTAGACATACTATTTGTGTCTTGTACGATGACTTTCATGAAGGCTGTTTTAGCTTAAAAGTATGGGATGGAGGAATATAGAATTCTCTTGAATTTTAGCCTTCAAATTCTTTCTTTAGTAAACACTAATTTTCCATGAGTTATATCCTTTTCTCTGGTTGGACTAGGTTTTTATTAACCATTAATTCATTTTATTTTATTTGAACTTTTGTTTGTTTATTTATTTATTTTTATGGCTGGCTCAGCCTGCCCTGAGGGCAGGGCTGGCGCAGCATGTGGTGCCGGAGATCGAACCGCGGTTCTTGCAGCTGCCTAAGCTTTCCTAAGCAGGCGCTTTAGACCACTAAGCCATCCTGCCGGGCCCCCATTAATTCGTTTTACATCTTAAAGTTTTTACTGCTGTTTTCAATCCCTTGGCAGTGAGTCCTTCATCAACCATATTCTGAGGGTTAGCTTTAGCTCAATGTTAAAATCAAAGTTATATCACTTAATGTTTGTTTAAAATACTTCAGTGAGGCTGTGTTATCTGCATATGTTTCTGCAACTTAATTCTAATAGAACCCAGGAGCTGTCAAGTTAGCAGGTAAAGGAAGCCATACAGGAGTACACACTCTAGAAATCATAGCACATTGTCAATAGTACTTCCTATACCCATATAAAATGGACACAAAGGATGTGGTAACAAATGAATGGTATTCAATATATATGATTGGGTTAGCTAAGAGATTTTCATTCTTGTGTGGACAGGGATGAAGACTCCAACAAACCTACCATTCAAGGGGATGTCTCAGATCTTGAACCATGTCCAGGAAAAACTGACTGGATAGAACATAAGCTTGACCTTATGCCGCAGAATATGGCAATGTCTGCCAGGCAGTCGACCTTTGGCATGAGGGTACTTGTGAAAGTTCTTACAAGAAAGAGTGAGGCCTTCCTCAAGAATACGTGGCAGGGTTTGTCATAGTTTTTGTGCCTCCTGGCTAATGGATATTTGTATGTGGATAGAATTTAATCTCTGGTGTAACCCATCACCTGATATTGAAGTTAGCTGGGAACAAGCAGGGCTTATATGTAAAACTTGGTGGCTATTCACATCCACCACAGAGTACAACTATGAAGAAGCAGATTAGTCTACATCATCCTGTATCCGCCAGTGATAGCAGGAATCTCTGGAAAGACAGTGTCTTTCCCCAGCCTTCTCATTGCCTCCAGTCTTTCAGGATGATTCACTGGAATGAAAGAGGGGAATCTCTCAAAAGGCAGGACCCTCCAACTCTAAAACCCTCGGTTTCAGCCCAGAGGCACGAGGTGGAGGATATGAATCAGATATGAAATAAAATTTTAGGTTTTATAACAAATGTTTATTTTTCTCGAAGACAGAAACTAAGCAGAGATGTAATTAAGGGACCCCTGTGATCAATGATAAAAGGAAATTTGACATGGAACAATTAAAGGTATTGATATAAAGTGGGGCTAGGGAGATTGCTCAGTGGCATAAGCGCTTGCCTGGCAAGTGCAAGGGCCTGAGTTCAATCCCCAGTCCCTCTAAATAAAATAAAATAAAATAAAATAAAGGTACTGATATGGAAAGTATAAAATAACCACTTTGTCCTTATATGCTTAATGAGTTGAGATTCTTCAGCTACCATAAAACTTCAACTATGGAATCATGCTATCATAAAAATAAGTTAGCCTATTGCTCACTCTTTAATAAATATAAAATTGGAGGCCTTTGGACTTCATATTCTTCAGACTCTCAAGGAGCAAGATTTCTACTGTCATTAAGAGAACTATTTTTATTGGAAAGATTGAACATGGAAAAACAGAAACCATCAAGATTTCCTTCACTTCTGCGCTATCTTCTTGCCACCACAGCTATCATCTCAGAGGGAGACAACACGTTCCTGTCCAAAACACATTCCAAGCTAAATCTCCCTGAGGTAATTAAATTCTCTTCAATTAATAATAGAGTCTAAATGAAGTAGAGGTGAAAACTTTTTTAAATGATGGCAATTGCTAATAAGATGTAGTAATCAGTTTCATTCACAAGATGTATTGCTTGGGAACCACATTATGAGAAGAAAAATTCCCCACCCCGCCCCCCCAAAAAATTCTCCTTTGATCCACTTGACATACTGTGGTAGTTGTGTTAATTCAATGTTGGAAGCTTTACTGGCTGGGCTCCTTGGTTCTGGGCTGTGGGGGCTTCACCCCGCAGAACCCAGAGGGCCTGCCCTGGGCCACGATTGGTTCCGCCCTTGGGCACGAAGGTGCCGCCCCAAAGTGACTCAGCACAAAAGGTGCATATTAAGGAGCTGAGGAAGACCACCTCACCCTGCCTTTCTCTGCTCTTTGTTGTTTTCTGCTGTGGGGAGCTGTTGCCCTTTGCACTGAAACTTGCACAAACTGTGAGCTACATAAACCTTTCCTTCCTTAATTTTGAGTGTCAGGTATTTGTCCCAGCCATGAGTAAAAAGTAATTAAGACACATACCCACAAATTTGTCTAGTGACTTCAATTAGCTGGCAGATATAGAAGAATAGATACCATAAAGGGATATATATATATATATATATATATATATATATATATATATATATTGGGGATTGAACTCAGGACTTTGTTGTGGCCAAGCAGGCACTTATGCCACTGAGCCATTTCTCAGCCCTGAACTTGTAACAGGCCTGCTTTTTTTGTACATGAAAATGATGTTTTAGCATTGATTATACATACTCAAGCAAACTTGTACATTGTGTTTCACTCGGTGCTCTGAGATACTGGAATTTGCAGTAGCAAATTACTTTAGAGTCCAGCTGTTCTCAACCTGTGGGTCATGACCCCAGTGGGGGTCAAACAACTAAAACACAGGGGTCGCCTAAAGTACATGTGCCCACTCCCACAAGGAATGTGATCAGTATGTACTGAGAACGTGTACGAATAAAAGTTTTAAAATTTCAATAGCAGTGTAGGGGGTCAAGCTCCCAATACATGGGATAGGGAAGGAGCACATGGAAAATGATAGGAAGGAAACAATCACCGAAGTGTTATACCATAAAGATAAAATTTTCCTAACTGAAGGTTGTATTTTCTTAATTTGAACAAAGTCATTAAGTATTCTGCAGAATGAATACAAGTTGAATTATTACCAGGGCATATTATTATGAAAATTTGGAATAAAGAAGTTAAAAAGAAGACCTTAAATATTTCTAGGGAGAAAACAACTAGGCAATGTACAAATCCTCAGTAATCAAAATGGCATCAGACTTGCTAAGATCCATAACAGAATCTAGAAGACTATGAAATAATGTAGGTATGTCAGGAGAGGTTTAAGGGAAAATTATTTCTAGCCTAGAATATTATGCCCAGCCAAATAATCAATGCAGATTGAGGTAAAGGAAAGAGCCAATGAAGACAAGTCTCAAAAATGTCTTCTCCACATTCTTGCGTGAGAGATTCTGATGATCTTCTCCTTCCAAAGGGGTGCAAAAGAGAGGAAGAATGGGATCCAGGAAGCACAGGATTCAAATTTCGGAGCACGCACAAAGGAAATTCCTTTCAATCCTAGGAAGGAAATTCCTAAGATGACTGTGAAGTAGGATTTCGAACAGCTAGCTGTGCAATACACTGAGAAAATTCTGTTTCCAGAAAAGATATATTTAATGAAAAAATTTTGACACATCACTTTATTTGACTATAGTGAAGGGAGTTGGTGTGTCTGTCAGGTACTCTGAAGAAGGCCTTAATGAAAGAAAACTAAGCAGGTGACAGAAGTGGAGTAATGAGATCATGGGTGGTTGGGAAAGACGGAAGTAACATGAGCGATAAAATATAATTACAATGTGGTCTGTGGTCAGCTGGAGGTGATGCACAGTGATATTTCTCTAAGGATCGTGGAGGGCTGTGTATGACGAGGTGGCTGTACAGAGTACTAAATTCATATCAGTAACTGTAGAAATATAAGAAGAAATGGCTGACATGAGTAAGACCATTTATCAAGATTGTTAAGAAAAAGTGACATGAAATAAGAGAAATACAGAATAAACATTACACAGAAAACAACTGATTTTCAACAAAGGAGTCACTGTACTTCATGGGGAAAGAAGAAGTCTTTCCCAACAACAAATTGTTCTGAGACAAATAGATAAGCTAATGGAAAAATTGAAATTTAACCCCTATCTTATATTGTACACAAAGTAATAACTCGTTGTAGAATATAGACCTAAGCAGAAAACAAAAACTATAAAACTTCTTTAAAAATAGGAGCTTATTCTTGCAATCTAAATGGATGTTTTTAAAGCGAAAAGAAAAAGCACTAGTCATAAAAATTTAAAAGATTGCACGATGCATTGGATCTCATAAAAATATATAAGAGTTTGGCTGACTGAAAGATGGCATTAAGAAAAAGAAAACATGAACCATGGAGTGGAATAAATATATATATATATATATATAAAACACATACATATCATTTGTATCCAGAGGCTATAATTAGCTCCATAAAGAAAAAAAAAAAAAAAAAAAACAATGACTGGGGCTGGGGAGATAGCTTTCTGGCATAAGTGCTAGCCTGGCAAGTGCAAGGTCATGAGTTCAAACCCCGGTCCCACAAAACAAACAAACAAACAACAACAACAAAAAAAAAAAAACAATGACTAAAGTCTAACTTAAAAATTGGGTGAAAAATGATTTACATAGAAGGTATATAAGGAGCTGAAGAGATAGTTCAGTAGAATAAGTGCTTGCCTGGCAAGCACAAGGGCCTGAGTTCAATCTCAAGTTCTGCAAAAAAAAAGGGAAGAAAAAAAAAAGAAAAGAAAAAACAGAAGATATATAAATGGCCAATAACGATATATAGGAGACAAATATATTTTTATGTATTTTGTCAGTAAGAGTAAAGAATATGCTCATTATCATTTGTCATTGGATAAATACAAAATAAAACTATGAGATAACACTTAAGTACTCTGAATATTGGTGAAAATAGGGAACCATTTGAACTGTAACATGGTTTGTAAAGGTTAAAAATACCACAATCATATTAGAGAATGGATTGGCAATTTCTGACAAACACAAACATATACCTAATTTTAGAAACAGCAAGAAAAATAAGAAGTTATATACACGTGCATGCACATCACACAGATACACTCTCCTGAATAAAGATATTGGAGTGATACAGAGCCTTTACTCACAGTGCCCTTACGTACAAACAACACAGATGGCCACTAATAGGGCAATGGAAGACAAACAGTAGCATGTATTAATTCTATGGACTATTGTCTATCAATGGAAAACTACATAAACCTGAAATGATATGGATAGATGACAAAAACATTATACTGTATGAGGCAAACCAGATAACAATGTACAATTGGATTTGGTTACCCTGAATTTTAAGAATAAAAACATCTAACATACAGTGATGGTGAGTAAAACAGTAGATACCTACAGCAGGTAATGGGGTTGACAATGAGGTGACAGGAAGTTTGCACTCAAGTACCTTTGTTTGTGTTCGTGTGTATGTGTGTGTGTGTGTGTGTGTGTGTGCATGTGTGTGTTAAGGTTTTATTTTCTCAGGTTAAAAATCCAGAAGTTGAATTTCTGTTTCTAAGATTAGGCATAGGTTTGCCGTCTAAGAGACTGTCAAATTGTTCTTCAGTGTGATAATCCTATTTTTTACTTCTACAAAATAGGCATAAGGAATTCCCTCATTATCCTATTGCCTTTCTTTCCCTGTGTACATATTTGTGTGTGTATGTGTGTGTGTGTGTGTGCGATTCCACTAGCTTCTTTAGATATTCATTCACTGTTCTGATTTTTGTGTAATCTTGCAGAACACTTAAAATCTTAAGATAAATTTTATCTTTAAAATCATGTGCCACATAATAACATTTTGGCAAACAATGAGCTGCGCATATGATGGTGATCTTGCAAGATTACATAAATCTGGCATGATGATGCATATTGTAATCCCAGTCTTCCAAGAGACTGAAGCAGGAGGATCTCAAGCTTGAGTCTAGCATCAGAAATTTAACAATTTAGCAAGGCCTGTCTCAGAATTTTAAAAACAGCTGGAGGTGTACCAAGCTTTAAAAACAAACAAACAAAATCAAAATGCAAATGTATGTTAAACAACAATAGCCTTCATAGAAATAGGGACAGCTCTGGGTGAAGGCAAGGTTTATATATTCTGTAATATATACATGTTGAAGTTTAAATGAATGGGAACAAGATGTTTATACTTCAAACAGTACAGGTTAGAAGAGAACAAAATAAAGACAAAGAAAAGAAAAAAGAATAAGGAATTTCTATAGAAAAAATACAAAACAAAATATTAAAGGAAATCTGATGACCTTGTCTCTAAGAAGTCTGAAAATACTGATATTCTATTTATTTTAGTTTATTTGTTTATTTTTGGTACCAGGGATAGAACACAGGATGTTATGCTTGCCAGGCAGGCACTTAAGCTGCTGAGCTATATCCCTGGCCCTAAGACTGATATTTTATATTGCATATTATTTTTCAAATATTATGCACAATATCTACTGTACAATAAATACAGCATATGTTTTTGGAAACTAGGGAAAAGCATGCCCTTAACTGTGCTTTTTTAGGATAAAAATGTTGGATTCATTATGTTAAATTTAGAAATGCTTCATTTGAAATGTCAGAAGCTTGAAGTAAAATATATTGAGTAAATATCTGAAAGTGTAACACAGTACTTAAAAATTAAGATTATCCTATATCTCCAGGCTTTTTAGACATCTCATGTGCCTCAATTATAACAAGTAAATAGTTCTATTTTATATACTGATGAAAATCTGTCTCACTAGATTTAGAAACCTAATTACATGTAATTTATGAGAGACTCAATTTCAAATTATTACACAAAACATCAAAAATAAGATTTAATATTGACGGGTAAAATTTCCCACAGGTAAATGACAAGTAAACATAATGTAGTGATATTAATGACAAAATATGCTGTAAGGTGAATTACTTAACAATGATCAGAATATTCCACCAAGGAGATTTAAAATGCATGTACTTATATGCATCAAGTGACATGGCCTTAAAGCACCATCGGTAACAATGACCAGTGAATAGATCCACAGTGATCATCGGAGACATTAACACAGTTGTCAGAGAAATTAATAGGTTAAGAAAAATTTAAAAATTAACAAGAGTAAGAGTCCGAATAGTGCAATTAAACTACTCTAAAAACCTGACGATAAATTACAATTCAAGTAGAAGAATTCGTTTTTGTTTCAGTGTAAGATTTAGTATTGAAAACAATGCACAAAAAAGAAAATATTTGTGTCAACTCTCAACACAAAATTTATCAATTTGCAATGCCATTATTGTCTAGAGTATTAAAATCCTTTTAAAAATTTTCTTTTAAATTGATTCCAGAACTCTCTCTCTCTCTCCTCTCTCTTTCTCTCTCTCTTTCTCTCTCTCTCTCTCATATCATTGTCAAAATGCTTTCTGCAATTTACCAAATTAATTGTTTTCCTTATAGCATGATGAGTTCCTACATCACGTAAACATACTGTCCTTTTTAGATTAAAAAACTCTGGGTTTTCTTCTTTGTTATTATTATTGTTCCCACTGTTCTAATATTTGTATCCTCTTGATCTTTTCCTATCAGATATTAAGAGATTTTTAAAGTATTTGTGAATGGGTTACTGTGTTTCTTGCTAAAAAGAAAATAAACAAATAAATGAAAAAAAAAAAAATAACCACAATTACCACCTAATCACCAGCCGTCCTCTCTGTCTCCAAGCTGGATCAACCTTTCTTCATAACTGTCATGGTATTTTCTACCAAGCCTTTTGTAACTATTAAATGGTACATTTTTTGTAACACTGTACCCAAAGTAAATCAAGGTCTCTTTATATACCAGAAGGCCAATCCAAATGACACATGTTTGCTTTATCAACCTCTGTAAAACTCCAGCAGTAATTTATATTGATTACATAATAAGAACCTCCAGCCCTGGTAGAACATGTTCTTTCAGCTGCAGAACCACACCTGTAGAAGTGCTAACTCACATCTGGTTCCATAAATCTGTTCTTTCTGATCCTCTGGAGAGAAACTTTTATGTAAACTCTATAGCTGCATGTGGAACAGGAAAGACCAAAACAGATGGCTAAACTTAGTAACCATTTCCACTCCAGGCCTTGAGCTCTGACTTTCTTCCTTGACTTTGACGGCTCCCTATCTGAAGGCTGACTCAATCTTGCCTTTTATGGAAGGCGTCTCTGAGGAGCTTTGCTTATGCTCAGACACAGTCATCTCGGTGTCTTGCTATTGTTATTATTATGAGTTTTTACGGAAATTGAGTCCAGAATATTAGCTTTAGGTGTTGATAAGTAGTTTCCCCAAATATTTTACGATACAAATTTATCAAAGAAGATATGCACATTTTCTTGTCATTATGTATTTTTATCCCCATTGATTCAGTTGCTCATAAGTTTTGGCTTTCTTTCTTTCCTTCTTTCCTTTCTTCCTTCCTTCCTTCCTTCCTGACAGGCTCTCACTATGCAGTTCAGACTTGCCTTGAACCCACTTTGTAGCCCAAGCTGGTTTGAACTTGCAGCAATATTCTGCTTCAGCCTCCTGAGTACTGGGATTACAACTGTGTGCCACCACCCCTGGCCTAAAATCAGTTTTAAAAACTAAATGTAACATACCGAATAGTTAGTGCCCTTGAAAATTATTCCTTTGTACCAAGTATCTGAACAATCGTTTAACTCTTCATAGGGGAAACCTATGATATCAGTTAGAAGAGACAGCAAGCCTTATAAGAGAGAGCTAGAAAGCCACAACTCAAACAATTTTGAAGGAAGGAGAGACCACATGGGGCTGGGGAGATAGCTCCATGGCACAAGCGTCTGCTTGGCAAGTGCAAGGTCATGAGTTCAAACCCTGGTCCTATAAATAAATAAAAAAAATAAAGGCTCACACTTCAGAAGACCAAGTAGCTTGCTTGATGTCACCAAGTTGCGCAAAGGTAGAAACTAAATTAAATGGAGTCCTTTTGCTGTTGTCTAGCTGCCAACTCATATAGTTTGGAAGCTTCCTTTTTATTCCTCTGTCAGCATCAAAGCTCTCCCAAGTGTCTGGTAGGAAGTAACTTTATGAGCAGATCTCCAGTGGCTCAGGTGGACCCCTCCACACTAAGGCTTGTGTCTGAAACTGCAGCATGGTGGCACTGGTAGCCAGCCTCCCTGGCAGCACCGCTGGGATTCCAACATCTGGCGATTGGGGGGGTGGGAGTGGGCTAGGAATCGCCTAGCACTCTCCAGGGAAACAAGCCAGAGACCACAGGAAGCTTAAGGTATTTCACGTGGAAATTTCTCAGAAATTGCTGGTCCAGGAATTTTACATTCAAGAAAGAGTGGGTTTATATATTTTTGACTCATGTATTACAACTCCATCATTGCTTTATGACGGGCATGTTAAGAATTTTCCATATAAAACATCACTCCAAGGGGCTTGAGAAATAAATAAAAGACACTGAGCAAAAACTAAGAAGATCTAAATAAAGTATGGAGTCTTATTAATAATAATATAACAGTATTGTTTCATTATGTGGCAAGTGAGCTTCAGTAAAGGCAATGTTAGATGGAAGTGGGTAGGAGGTATATACAAACTCTTTTTTTTTAAAACTTTATTTATGTTATGGACGGCTCAGCCTGCCCTGGGCTTGGGGCTGGCACGGCATGTGGTACCAGAGATTGAACCACAGTCTCTGTAGTTGCCTAAGCTTGCCTAAGCAGGCACTTTAGACCACTGAGCTATCTTGCCGGCCCGAGGTATATACAAATTCTATACTATTTTTGCAAATATAATTTAAAAAGCATTCCAAAATAAAATTTCGTTTAAAGAGTAATAAAAAATGGACACCCCTTATGATTGCTTATGCAATCTAAACCTCAAGCATAATTGCTAGGTTCAAACATACTTTTTTCCACTCTTTCTTTTCTTTTTTTTTTTAATTTAGGTACTCGGAGCATTTTAAGACTTTCATGCATTCAGGTGTAGATATTAAAATCAGAGATGACAAAGCACAAGTCTGTTCACATATGTGCTCTCATGTGCTAGAAATTTAAATATTGACGGGAGAAGTTTTAGAAAGTTTGAGGGCAGTAAGATTCTAAGATCATACAACTGTTCCATTACTGGTGTGTGCTTTGTTTTCACGCGCACACACACACACACACACACACACACACACACACACAATACTTTTTTGACTGCATTACAAGAGGCTAGTAGGGGACCAGCGAGATAGCTCAGCAGACTAAAGAGCCTGCTGAGGCAAGTGCAGGAGATACAGTTGGACCTCTTGGACCAGCACCACATGCCGCGCCAGCCCAGCCCCACCCTGAGGACGGGCTGAGCCGGCCACAGAGTCTGTGCATAGTGCACACCCTGTAATCCTGGGGGTAGGGAGGCTGAAAACATGAGAATCACTACACATCCGAGCTGCATAGTGAGACCCTATAACAACCAAATACATAATAAATAAATAAATAAATAAATGAGGCTCATTATTGTTTCTAATCACCTTTATCCAGCAGTGTGGGCTTTCAGAGCATCTCCAATCAAGATCACTGTCAATATTGCTTTTAAAGATGAGAAAGGATTATGTTTACCCTAATTACAGGGGTGGAGTGACTATGCTGTGCCCCAGTGTACATAAATATCAGATCACTTCATGGCTTCTTTTATAAGAGAAAACCCAAAATATAAATAAAGAGCAAGAAAAGAGACCCATACGAAGAAGAAGGGAGATTGCTCTTTCACAGATGGGGTGGGGATCAAGAGAGGAAGGGAGGGCGGAGGGAGGGCAAGGGGTGGATGAAGAGGAGGACAGCTGTGCTGTATCTAGGGACCAACTCCACACAAGGAGCATAGGCATTGGTACTGCAAACATGGACCGTGGCAGAAGTAATCTAAGAGGGTAGAAGTCATGAAAATATCCATGGTGCCTGCCCTTGATGTGATGGCTGATGTTACAAAATAAGCATGCTTTGTGTCTTCTTAAAATTAAATTTACACTTGCTTTGCCAGCACCTGTATATACTAAGGTTAAATTGAACCTAACACGGCAGAAAGAGACTGATGCTGAGTCAGGCTGGTGCTGGAAGCAGAGGTCAGCTGATGCTGTCGCCCATAGAGTAAGTTTTGGAAACCCCAAACATGAATTTTGAGTCTAGGCTTTCCTTTATGAGTAGGTAACTTACATCTTTCCCAGAAAAAACCAGCAAAAGTCTTCATATTCGAAAGGAGAAAGAAAATCATGTGTGTACTTTAGGATACTGTGCTGCTTAGGTTTCTGAGTAGAAGATCCCATTGCTCACTGTCCCGCGTCCTAATGAAGACGAGGCCATGGGCAGCATGTAGGTATGAAGTTGGAGGCTCAAGGACACCCTTCAGAGTTACACAGATGATCAGCTGTGGAGAGGAGCTAGAGACTAATAGGTCGTCACCTGGAACTAGGTCACCTCTGTAAAACTGAAGGGCCAAAGTATCCAGAATTAAAACCTTACTACAAACTCTCTCAGAAAAGAGTTACCATGCTAGAAACAACTGGTGGGTGGAGCGATTGTATTTTAGCAGCATAGCTAAGAGCAGACGTACAGGAAGGCAAGAAAACTTAGAAAAAGAAAAGACAAGATCTCTCAATCTCTTCATTTCCTATTTACTCAAACAAAGAATCAGTAGCTCCAGGCAGGCTGATACTAACTACCTCACTGGCTCTTAGGGCAATGGGTAGATATTTCTAGTCCACCATGGCCAGAACTAAACAGTTATCCTACAGAAAGTAGCTGAATATATTTTGTTACCATTAATCTTTATGAAAGGCAGCCATAGAGCAGGGTATGTTAGCACTTATCATAATCCTAGCTCTTGGGAGGCTGAGGCAGGAGGACTGCCATGATTTTAAGGCCAGCCTGTGCTGCAAAATAAATTCAAGACTAGCCTTGACTACAAAGTGAGACCCTGTGAAAATAAAAAAACAAATCACAGGCCACCATGGGTTAAACAAAGAGCTGTCCAGTGATAAGATATTTTCAACTATAAAAATCTCCATGGGGGGAAAAATAGAAGAAGGATAAGAAGAGAAGGCAAGGGAGAGAAGAAGAATAGAAAGAGGAAGAGGAGGAGAAAGGAGGAGAGAGGAAAGAGAAAACTTATACTATATTTTATTTTATTTTATTTTATTTGTCTTTTTGAGACAGGGTCTCACTATGCAGTTCAGGTTGGCCTTGAGCTCACTTTTGTAGCCCAGGCTGGTCTGGAACTCACAGTAATCCTCCTGCTTCAGCCTCCCAAGTGCTGGGATTACAGGTGTGCACCACCACGCCTGGCTCTATATTATATTTTCAGTTATTTTATTTCATGATTATCTTTCTTCATTCAGTAATTTAAACAAAAAGGAAAATTATTTGGTCTCCAAATAGGCCAGGGACTTCAGCAGTCAAAAAAGCCTGCTTAAGCAAGTTTAGGCAAGTGTGCAGGGACCGCAGTTTGAAATCCAGGACCACATGCTGCATCAGCCCCGCCTCCAGAGTGCTGAGTCAGCCACAAAAAAAAAAAAAAAAAAAAAGTCTCCAAATAAAGAATAAGCAAGTGGCTTCTTCCAGCTGCTTGGTACTGTACCACCCAATGTTTGTGACCTGTTGATTGGCTTTCAGCGAGTCCCGTGAGGGTCACATTTGTCCTGTCTCTCTTCAGAGTTGAGGAGGGACTTCAGGATACCCATGCATGACACACAGTCCGACAAGTATATCATGATAATAATCAGAATGAGCTTTTGAGAACTAACAGTACATTGCATATGACTGAATCATACAAAGGAGGAGGCTTCACAGAATGTTTATGCCATCCTTTGTCCTCAATGTTTACTGCTTCGTGTTAAGCCTTCTTGGTGTATGCTGTCTTAGAGAACAAAAGAATACAAATTATTGCAGTCACAGTAAAGGTAGCTGTGTTATCACTTGCTCTTTTCAGACCATGTATTTTCATCACACATACACACACATATGTACAGGAATAGGCCACGTGTCCAGAGAGCTGAGATGAATGTACAGAATGCATCCATGTGACAGTTATGGGAACCCGCGTAGCATAGCAGTTGTTCTAGCCCCTGGCCGGTAGACTCCTCAATCAGGGACCACCTGATTCCTAAAGTAGTTTGTAATATTTGTAGTTTATTCTGAAGTGCGTGTGTGTGTGTGTGTGTGTGTGTGTGTGTGTGTGCACGCATGTGTGCCTACTCTGTGTATGAGTTGCAGAGTAACATGACCTTCCTGAGCTACTATAGTCTAGTCTACTACACCTTAGAAAAGGAGGTAGACCCTTTAACAAGACGACATTATTGGTTAAAATGTGTCTCCCCTGATATTCATTTGTTGGGCAGTCATCACCCCCCAGTACCTCAAAAAATGTGACCTTAGTCATGACCATACAGGTCCTCACATGGCCAATGAAAGGGAAAGAGGAATTTTAAGAGCTGAGACAAGAGATAGAACGGAGGTAAGCAAAGCTAGCAGGTGAAGGAAGAGGATACCATGGAAGCTGGAAGTTCAATGCATGAGGCTTATGAGTGGAAGTAAAAATGAAGAATCAGAACATGAAAAATTTCAAAAAGAAAAGCATAGAAGCAGAATTAGCTGGGTGGATCAGGAGAGGTCTATGAAGGGCAGAACCTGTAGCATGGGTAGGATAACCATCTCTCCTGGTTTCCCTCGTAGCATCTTGAGTTAGGGCTGCAATTGTGGACAGGTTATTAATACCTCCTCACTGACCTCTCAAAAGTGTCCTAGTCTGGACAATAAGTGGTCAGCTGTGCTCTCTGTAGACTGGCTCTGGCCCAAGACAGCGCAGGCAGAACTGAGCCTGGGACCCGGATCCCAAGAAGAGCTTCCAGGAAAGGAGTGAGGGAGACAATGGTTAAGGGAACCAAAGGGAGAAAGGAGACAAGCCCTGAGGTGGACCCCCTGGTAACCAATGAGGAGACCCACTGAGAGGACAGTGTATAAAAAATCCAGTGGATAAATTTTGGTGAACAGAAGAAAACAAAGACAAACGTAATGCACACAAATATTTGTAGGCTTCGAACATTTTTCCCCTGTATTTGGGGATTAACGACTGTGACCGGCCTGAAGATAGAGGACTAACAAGGTCGCCTCTCTCTGCCCTGTATGGCACCCACTTGCCCGCTTGTACTCTGAGAGCCGCCTGCCTCTGCTCCGCTTTGCTCTCAGTACTGCAGGACCCAGCCAGCCCCAACCTCCCTCACTGCACAGGGCCGCATACCAGACGGTCTGCAGCGCGGCTTCCCAGCCCTCCACAGATAGGCCACAGAATGCAGAGGGGCGACTCCCTGCGTCATTTCAGAGACCTCTTTGGACTTTTCACTGGATGAGAATTTCACATTGCGAAAGGCAGAAGGAAATGTCAAGGACAAGTTCAGAAGGTCGAGTGATTTCTAGTGAAGCATTTCTTAGGCTGGGAGGAAAAAGAAGCTGCAGAAAATATGCTGTAGAGGTTTCAGCTGCAGTTTTATACCAGACCACATGGCTGCTTAAAATGTGTCTTCCCTGACATTTATTTGTTCGGTGGTCTTGTACCTCAAAAAAATGTGACCCTATTCATAACCATATGGGTCCTCACACAGGTAACGAAAAGAAGCAAACAGAGTGGGCCCTGATCCAATATGACCACTACCATCTAAGAAGAAATTTGGACACAAAGGCACACAGAGGATAAGATATAAACAAGAACACAGCCAGCTACCAGCCAGAGCCAGAGACCAGGTCCCCACAGAGGGGTCCTCACTCTCTCCTAGACTGAATACCTTATCTCTCATACTATAAGAAAATGTATTTCTGTTTGTGGAATTGTTATGGCCGTTCTAGATAATAAGTGCCCTAGCGGCAGCCTGCTCCAAACTAGGATACAGGAGAAGCAGACTAGATCATTCAGTTTTTCCTGTTGCTTAGGCAACTAAGGCTTCTCGGAATTATTGGGAGGGGGTGCTCCCTGCAGCAAAATTGGACTGGGGGATCTTGAGTAATTTCAGCTGTTTAAGCCTCAGTTTCTCCCCGTGAAATTGGTTATGGGATGTGCATCCTGAAACCCTCACTGTGACTGATTGTGAAGGTGAGTGAGCACACCCATGCTCTCAGGTTAGGGAGAAAAGAATCAAACGTGCATGCGGCATCTCACTAATAAATACGATCTGAGAGTGGCTGGTGAGACAAATGGACCCTTGTTTCCTTAACTGGACAGAGAGGAATACTCCTTGAATCCCCATTTTTCTCCACAGAATCAGTCCTATCTCGACCTTTGGAATGTCTGTATTTGCCATGTCAACCACCAAGGTGGCTTGAAGTATCTATCTGAGTAGTTCAGCTCTTCAGTATTCTACCTCCACAGTATCTCTCTTGAGCCAAGGCAAAGTGTGTGACCCGCTTGTTCACATCTCTCTACTATCAGGAAAGAGAAACACGGACAGTATTTCCACAGGCTTTCTTCTGTCCCCCACCCCCCTCCCACTGGTGTAGGCCAGGATTCTCATTGTGTCTGAATCTAACTTGCACAGTCTCTGCAGTCAGTGGCATCAGAAATGGTGCTTAGCTCTGTTTCCTTATATGGCAGGGAGTGACAAGGCGCTGGTCTAGCTGAACGGCAGTGTGGCTTGATGACAAATCATAACGATTGGTATGGAAACCTTCTGCTCTGGTTTCCCTCATTTTCCAGAGGGAAGACAGAAGAGACAGCTGTTTAGGAAGGGAAAAGCCTGGAGTCAGGGAGTGCCATTGGACGCAGCTCTGCCTTTTGCCAGTGGAGTGACTTTGGCAAAGTTACTTACGTGACCACTCTGAGGTAGTAATTCTCAGTGCGAAAAGAGCTGTCACACAGGCGTGTGCCAGCAAGGTAGCTGGATGAGCTAGTGGACCTTCTCAAATATCCTTAACCTGCTGGGAGCTCAGGATAACTGCTACTCTATTTAGCTAGGCACTCAGACTCTCTCCTCAGACTCAGTGCTGTTCCCCTCTCCAGCATTTTTCCTCTCTCCTTTCTCTCTCTTTCCGGTCCTTCCTTTCCTTTCTCCTCCTCTCCTTTCCATTGTTTCTCTCTTCCACCACCTTCTCTTTCCTTGCCTCCCCTCCCCTCATGCCTTCCTCTTCTCCCTCCCCTCTCCATCTCGGCTCCCTCCCCACTTCCTTCTTCCTCTCTCATTCCAGGTCTGCAACACTGAAAACCTGCAAAACCACTCAGCCTTAGAAACAGGAAAACCCTGCAGCTTTAGCCACACCACACCACCATTATTTAGAGAGCACCAGGGCCAGCTTCCGTTCACTGGGAAATGTAAGAGGTCTAAAGCTTTGGGTGGAAGAGAGTGGAGCTGTCCTGCCCTGCAGAGTGAGGATGTCCGCTTTGCAGAGATAGACAAGTGTACTTCGAAAGAGCTCACACTGACCTAAGAGAGGATTTCCTACAGCTTGTATCTGTCAGTCCTATTCATACCTCCGGAAGAACCCAGACATGAAAGACATGGGCTCCTTCTACTCATTTCCTTGATGATGCAGGGAGAGGTCACACGGCTAACGCTGGGGCTGGTAGAGTCAGTCTCCTGCCTTCTGAGTGCCCCATGGAAAGTCAGGGCTGACCGACATTCAGAACTTAGTGCCCACAAAGCAGGTCAGTCATTATTTCTAGGACGACAGAACTATAAAATGAAGGAAGAATCACCCCACATTTCTAAGTGAAAAAGCAGACAAGAAAACAGCAAGTTTGAGATCCCAACTCAAATTTTCTTTTCTCTTTTCTCTCTCTGTCTCTCCCTCCCTCCCTCCCTCCCTCCCTCCCTTCCTTTCTTGCTTTCTTTCCTTCTTTCTTTCTGTGTATTTGGTACAGCGTCTCACTGTGCAGCTCAGACTCGTAGTGATCCTGTTTTCAGCCTCCCCAGCATTGGGATTTGAGGTGTGCACAAGCACACCAGGTCTCAGTGGCTGGCTCAGTGTGCCCACGGGCAGGGTCTGTGCAGCATGTGTTGTCCGGTCAAATTTTCTTGGCTCCAAAGCTTGATTTCAAACACATCATACCTCCAGAGTTAGACATAGATGTAGAGTTTGAACCATGGACTCGAGCTATTGATGTGCAGCATGGTGGTTAAGCCTGGAGACTCTGGAGACAACTTCTCCAGGATCGAATCCCAGTTCTGCCACTTACTGCCACCACGACCTTTGGTGTGTTACTTAACCAAATTGTTTCTCAATTTCTTCATTGCCAACATTGGTTGTTATAAAGATTATTCTATGTTTTGTTTAATAAATAGCCCTGACCATGTGCCACATGGTCTGCTATGCTCTAGGTAACAATATAGTTAGTGAGGAATCAACAAACCAACATAAACGTTGGTTGAAACTTTTTTTTATAAAGAAGAAATTATAGACTATTACTCCTTCCGCTCACTTAACTCACTCCTTAGTAGTGTCCATGGGGTCGAGTACTGTTTTAGGCTTACGTCACAGTACTGAAAAACTCAGACAAAAGTCTGCATTTTTTGTGCTGTGTACATCTAGGAGTACAAGCAGTAGCTAGACAGCGAATAAACAAATAGGCAACATATGCGTACTCGGTGAGCGCATGCGCAAATGAACAGCAGAGGAACTCTGACTGGCTAGTTGCACAGTGGCATACCTGAGTGTCAGCGGCGTACCTCAGGGAATATCATTTGTGCTTTCTTTTGGGAATAGGAGTCTCATCTTAGGATATTTATACCAATTTCTTTGGTATAAATATTTTTGTTGTGTCCTGTCTCAAGCTCCAACAGGATACCTACCACTCTCTGAGGCAATGGTAAGAGAACTCTGGCTGCATCATGTCGCATAGCGCTGCCACCAGTCGGGCTGCACAGACACAGCCAACCTCAGGATTAGCAGGAGATGGTTTTTACCACTTTGGCCTGTAACCCAGTGTGCTTAGGTGACAGCTGTGGGAATTCATTTTTGATAATGGTTGTATTCTGCAGTTGTATCTCAAAATTCTTGCAAATTTAATTGCCAGATTTTAGGTGGTAATATGAGTGCAGGGTGCATGGGAAGGGGGCGACTGTGTCAGAGAGAAAGGGAACGGGTGGTGTCACTGTGCAGTTGGGGATCCTGACCCAGTGAGCACTTTTTAGCTGCTCTGCTGTAACAAGCTCTGCTTCTATGTACACAACAGAAGTGCCCATCTTTGTAAACTAAACATCGTCCGTGACACATGTGACCTAGGTGGCATTCTTATTGTGCCAGGTCTCTCTCTGTCTCTGTCTGTCTGTCTGTCTGTCGGACCCCCGCCGTCTTTCCCCATCCTCATATGTCTCCCTCTCACACACAGGTTGACCTTTAACTTTGCAATCTTTAGTGAATCAGTGTGCATATTCAGTGCTCTGAATAGGACAGACCTTTCTCTACATTTCAGAGGAAGTAACTTCTAGCAGTTGAATAAATGGAGATCCTACAGATCAATTTTCTGTCCTCATGGAAAAAGATACCACCTCTCCTGTCCCTGCACTTGTCACTTGTCTAAAGCTCATCCCTTAGAGCTCATTCACTTTCCACCAGGCCTCTCTGGGAAGCGAGCCTGTGACCATCCCAGCCTTGGGGCAGTCTGAGGAGGAGGACACTTCTCTTCCCACTTGCGATCTGCACTTCCTTTCCACAAAGTGGGGGACAGGGAAAAAAAGTCTTCAGTTTTTCTTGGTAGGGGAATAACTAACTGTTCTTAAAACATCCTAAGGTCAGAAATAATTTAAAAGAAAAATTTCCTAGATTTGTTCCCCCTCTTAAGCCCAAGTTTCACTTAGTAACAGTGGCTGGAACAAGAAGTGGAAATATCATGAGAAATTTTATTCTTGCCACATTTATTTCCAGAGCTTCTCAAAAGCAAACACTGGAAATCTCATCAGCAAGTTTGACCTTATGGGGCTGATGGACTTCGGCTTTAATCAAAGGAGTAGAAAAAGCTAGAGGAATTTTCAAACTCTAACTCTTGCAAAGAGACCCTGACAAAATTGGTTATCTGGGATATACAGATGTAACTTTTAGGAGAAAGCCATTTAAAGCTAAACAAATGCTTCTGAGGAATAAGTCAGCCCGTGTACTATAAATTATTGTAACCGTAGATGTACAGAACCGTTGTTGAGCCAGGATGTTTAATCAGTGTCACCAGGGAGCCTTTGCAAACTACAGATGCCTGGAACCCACTCTAGCGAGACCTAGTGAGCCGGAATCTTTGAGGGATAGCTCACAGGGAAGGGCAGCGCCAAAAGCTTCTCCAGTCGATGGTCACTAATGTGCTGATTAAGATTCACTGGTGTAGGAAGAACTGGACTGCACTGTATACTCTATCTTTTATTTATTTATATTTTTCTTGTTTCAGAACCTTTGTTTATTTATTCACTCATTTTTATGGCCAGCTCAGCCCACCCCGAGGGCAGGGCTGGTACCACGGATCGAACCGAGGTCCCTGAAGCCGCCCAAGCTTTCCCAAGCAGGGGCTTTAGACCACTGAGCACTCTAAATTAACAAATGGTTTAAGTAGAATAGTCTTTTTCTTTTTCTCTCTCTTTTTTTATTTTTGGTCAGGAAAAAATAACCAGTGTGCTGAAAATGTTAACAGCCTGAGCTCTAGGAGCTTTGCGTTCTAGAATCAGCTTTGCCACTGTTCAACTGGATGAGCTTGGTCAGGTCACTCGGCTTATTATTTCATGCGACAAATAAATATTTATCAGGTTTTAGATATGAGTTAGGTACTGGTATATATTAATGGAAAAAAAAAAAAGTTGCTCCCTGCCTTTATGGATCTTATGTGCCAATAAGACAGACAGACAGACAGACAGACACTAATCAAAAAAACATTTACTTGGTGTGTGTGTGTGTGTGTGTGTGTGTGTGTGTGTGACTAGGCCTTAGTTTTTCATTTGTAAACTAAGAAATAGATCATAGAAACAATTTGTGGTGGTAGAGGTAAAACCCAAGACACTACAACTGAGAATACTCTGGCCCAGTTATTCCTAAGATTCCAAATGTCTTGCCCCAAATTTCTCAAGAACAATGCAAGTATATGTCTTAGTTTATTTGTTAGAGAAATAGAAAAGCAGAAGCTACTATGAATTCAAAACTCTTTACGGCCAGCAAGATAGCTTAGTGGACTAAGTGTCTGCTTAGGTGAGTGTAGGGACCAGGGTTCAATCCCCAGCGCCACCCCCGGGTCATGTTGAGCCAGCCACCAAGTCTGGGTTGGTGGTGCACACCTGTAATCCCAGCCTAGGGGAGCCTGAAAACAGGAGGGTCACTACAAATTTGAGCTGTGTAGTGAGACCCTGTACCAAATACATTAGAAAAAAAAAGACAAAAACTCTTTTTAACATAGTAGTATCTGCTATGATCTGGATTAAGGCTCACGTGCTCAGAGGCAGAGCTTTGGGAAGGAGATGGCCTTGGAGAGGCTGCTCTATGGCCATCAAGGGAGCAGTGCAGTGGGGAGCCTGTCGCTGAGTGTGTTCTTAGGAGGTGGGGCCTGAGCGGACCAGGTGAGGGCCTGTGAGTGCGACCTGAAGAGCACCTTTTCCCCTAGGCCCCACCTGTCTTTCTCTGACCCTCTTGCTCTCTGTCCCACTCTCTCTCGTCTGCCAGAGGCCATGAAGTGGGCCACCTTCCTCCACCATGCCCCTGCGCCCTGGTGTTTCTGCCTCACAGTCACCCTATGCCACCCTGAAACGTTTCAAACTGTGAGCCAAAATAACCCTTTCCCTTAAGTTGCACAAGTCCGCTGTTTCCACCCCACCAACAGAAAGCCTGACTCACTCTGCGCCTCACCACCATGGTGCTTATTCAGATTATAAAAGTGACAGCACGTATGGCATGAGACATATCACTTACTCAGCTTGCCAGAAGCTCCTGTTGGGTATACACTTTTTTTTGTTTTGTTTTGTTTTTACTTCTTGAAATATTCAGTGGCCTTCCAAGGTTCCAAGTCCCAGGCATTGGGAACCTACTGCCTACAGTGATAAAGTAAAAATCATGGCCATTGAGTTGCCACAGCTATTTTCTTCCACAGTCTTGCCATTGCTCATTATTTATCACTATTATTGACCTGGAGAGATAGCTCAGAAGGATAAGTGCTTGCCAGGCAAGCACAAGGACCTAAGTTCAATCCCCGGTTCCACAAAAAAAAAAAATTTAAAAAAATTAAAAAATAAAATTTCATCATCATCATGATTACTATTATTATTATTATTATTATTATTATTATTATTATTATTATCTTTTATGAATTTAGGACAAGGAATACAGGGTCTACAGCGTCTCACTACACAGATCTGACTCATAGCGATCCTCTTGTTTTTAGCCTCCCAAGTGCTGGGATTACAGATGTATGCCACCATGCCCAGTCTCAATTGCCATCTCAGTGTGCCCCTGGGTGGGGCCAGCACAGCTCTCCAGGGATCGAACCTTGACCGCTGCACTCTGCCTAAGCAGGCACTTTAGTCTGCTGAGCTATCAGGCCAGCCCTTGTTATTGATTATTATTAATGATGGCACTTTTCTCTCCCCTGTGGGCTCAGCCTTTGAAGACAGTTCTTCACATACCAATTGGCTGACCTGGCAGACAAATGAAAAACCACTTGTCCTCACTGGGCTGTGCTAACTTAGGTCCTGCCCAGTGTACAAATCGTATCAGCCTAAGTATTCAGTCCTTCCCCCATCAAAGTGTCACAAATGAAAGTACACTGAATGTTAGAAGGCATTTCATGCTACCTGTTTCTTTTTGGATAAACAGGTCTGGATCCCTTATCTTTTGTACTCCTGTTTTGTTCTCTTGACCCCCTCTAGCCTTTGATGCACTCCTGACTGTATTTGTCAGTGTCTCTCTGAAGAGTGGCCCAGGGCCTAAAATGTGACCCGAACGGGGTGGATGCAGGGTTTTGCTGTCCCACTGGCCGCCACAACTAGTGTTTAGTAAATGAAAGAATAAGAGAAATGGTGCTTAGACCTGACCTTTCCACCGGTGAAGAGTACACTGTTTCTTGTGCACTCTGCTGGCTACTGTGGCTTATACTGTGACATGCATTAATTTTGATTTATTAAAATTTGTTCAATGCACTGCATCTGAAAGTTACTTTCAATTAGGGGAGTCCATGTTACTTTTCAACAAAAAATGCTCCAAGTGTTTTCATTATAGTTTTTCTAAATAGATAATTCTCTTCTTTGTAGGCACTGGTAGGGTAAGATCAATTTCTGCTAAGACTGCCTCATTGGACTACGCCCAGGGAAGTCATCAAGAGTAGTATGACCTTGGCATTGAGTGTTTGCCTGCCTAGAGATTCATTCACATAAAATTCCTAGTAAAATCCTTTGGGAGCTTTTGGGCATCTTAACTAATCTGCCTTCCACATCCCATTTTATCTTCTAACTAAAATTGTTTGTTAGGCACTGAGCCATCCCTGACTGGAAAGGGTGGCTGCCAGACCGACTGAGTCCTTCCAGAGGTGTGCTGCTGCCTCTGTTGTCCTCCCCATCCAGGAAGACTGCAGACATTAGCTGACCTAATGATCAGGTCCTTTTCTTTGGAGTTGGACCCGGAAGTACAAAAGTTGATCTAGAGCAATGGAATTATGGGAAGTATGAGACAAATGCTCAGTGCAGGCTCGCAGTTCTGTTTATACCACTTCCTTTGAAGTCTGTTGGTGTGTTGGCTTCTAGATTTCCTTGGGATTCCATCCTTTTATTATTTCACATGTATCTTGGAGTCTTATCTTTTTACTTGAGCTACTAAAGTTTACTAAAACGAGGATCTCTTCTACCTGAACCCCTTCACCAAGTGTGCTTCCCTATCTCGCTCCTGTGCTTCAGCTTACCTGTCTGACACTGCCTTACGAAGTAAAATATTGCTTTCTAAAACTATTCCTGGCTTATGATTTCTCCTATTTGCGTTGTATTCACCTACCTGCAACTCACTACAGTTACAGTTTGTGCCTCGATGTCCCTCCAAAGCCTCCTGCGCTCGTAGGCGGGGTTTTTCAGAGCTGGTTGGAGCTAGGATGTGTGATACTGGGATTACGGGTGTGAGATACTCAAGGAGTCCACTGATTGGAATTAGAATAGTTTTGGGTGTGGCTAGCTAAGACTTCACACTGGATGTGGGTGGCACCAATCACTAGGCTTAGCGCCTGGATGCAGCACAAAGGGAGATGGGGAAGGCAGGCCGCTGCTTCCTGCCTGCCACGGACTGAATCTCCCTACCTTGGACCAAAACCTTTACAAACTGTGAGCTAAATAAACTTTTTAAGGTCCAAGTGTCTAGTATGTTGTATTAGCAAAAAAGAAAAGTAACTAAGACAAGGGCTCAGAATGTTTTGGTGCCTTACATCTTTCCTAACTGAGAATAGACTCCCAGAGGAACAAGTATCTTCAGGGCTCGCTGGCCCTTGGTCCCTGTGGGCACTTGGCCCATACCTGCTGGTCTACAGCATACAAGTGACCCTTGCCTAGCTCCCCAGAAAGCATCTTGAGAGACGCAAGCAGAACGTCCCGTGTGGGTGTAAAGGAATCAGCTGCGTAGTCCTACTTAATGTGTTCCTGCCCAAGTAGGATAATTTCCTGCGACTCAAGAGGTTTCACACACACACTCACCAAACAATGCCGGCGCCCTCTGGAAATGATTAAAATACAACTTAGCTTCAATTGTCCATCATAATATATATATATATAAATGACTGCTTACAAAAAACACATAACCTATTACACTATTCTTAAAAATCGTTTTCCCGTCACTGTTCTCTCACGGTTCCTCAACAACCCTTTAGGAACCTCTTGGTGTTCCTGTGACACACGCTTAATTGCAGCATTCCTGAATTTCCCTGACTCTCACAGATTCTCTATAAAAACTGCTTCCTCTCTGGAGAGGGTCTTCCTTACTTCAGAATGCAGGGTTTCCGAGGTAATCTCCTCCTACACATCTGTATATTTCTCTCCCACTTCCTTCCTCCCTCCCTTCCTTCCTTCTTCTCCCTCCCTCCCTCTCTCCCTCACTTCCTCCTTGCCTCCCTTTCTTCCTTCCTTCCACACCTAGAGATAGGAACACCTCCAAGCCCATGCTGATTGGTTCCAGTGTTGTCTACTGTGGGAGCCCAAGCTTCCCTCCCTTCCCACCTTTCCCCAGCTCAGAGTATCTCACTGGCCAGTTGGGAAGGGCAGGTTTACGCAGAACCTAAAGGTTCAGAGATTTACCAGTTTCTCAGAGGTCTTCATGACAGGGAAGACCAACAGGCCAGCGATAGGAAGGCCAGTCCCTTCAGCTCTTCCCACAGCCCATGGCAACCTCCCCCTTCTGCTCTCTAAAAACCTTCCCCACAGCCAGCCGAAAAGACATTTGAGGAACAGAATCAGAGTGGCCCCTTGCTTCAGAAAATGCTCTTACGTCAATTTCACCTTTGCTTACCTTTCTGCCTGCTTCCCCCAAGTGAGCAGCGGCTTTCTCCTATCTCATCTGTGAGAGCTCAGCTTCTGTCAGTGTTCACCTTGGATTAGGAAAGTCCCGTGTGTGGGTTAGGAAGGGAGAGTTGGTGGGGTGGAAGACTGTGGGGAAGGAGTCAGGGATGGCACCAGGGCCCAGTCACAGCTTGGAGAATTCAAGTCTGAGAGCAGCCAGGATGAGAGGCAAGCTCCCCGGAGGGGTCTGGTCTCAATACGAACAGGAACCACAGCCAGGTGCTCCTGATTACCTCATCCTGCCCACAAGGCCCGGGCTTGACATGCTGGGATTAATTCCATGCTTCTGGCTGGAGGCAGAGAAGCCGCTTCATTTACTAAGGCCTTTCTGTTGTCAGCACTTTTTCGCTGGTCTTCTGCTTATCTGTGTCCTCCAAGTTCCTAGTTCTAGCAATTTGCCAGGAGCCACTCATAACAGACTCCCCGAATTTGGGTCTTCCTGGCGTCTAATCCTCGAAGCTAAACTTCAGACAATATTGAGGTAGACAGGTATTCATTGGACTCTGGGCTCAGGGTTCCAGAAAGTACCACTCAAAACTCCTCAGATGTGGAGAAGGAAGAGAAAACGAGAGATCCTAGGTAAAGAGTGGAGGATGCCAGTCGTGACGGGCAGCATGTTTGGGAGGCTCAAATGCAAAGCAGCTCAGGGCGTGCACAGGGTAGGGGAACAAAAGGCCTCATCTCATCTTAACCAGTACACGGTCTCGGGGAAGCAGTCCAATGCCCATTCTCCAGACAAGGCCAACAAGTTGATGACTTCCTCAGAAGCCAGGCTATTTAAGCAGTGGAGCCAAAACTAGCACCAAGGGCTCATCTTGGTGCCCACAGTGAAGCCTGAGCTGAAAATATGGGCTACAATTACCCAAGTACTCAGACCCGATGGCCATCTGCTCTAGCTTGACAGATGACTTTCTGTTAAGAAGCTAATGGTTCTATTTTCGGGCTTTCAGAGTTTTTTTTTTTTTTTTTTTTTTTTTTTTTTACCCAGAAAACCCCTTTCTAAAGTCTGGAGAATTCCTTGGCAGCATCTTTCTAACCTCCTCTTTAGTCCTACCATGCTATTTGCATTCCACTTTGTCAGCATTTCCCCCATCGCCCCACCATGGCCTCACATTTCCAAGCCATGTGACAGACACCATACAGATGGGAGCTGCCTAAGGCCCTCTCATCCCCATCTCCAAGTCAGTTTTCCATCTTGTTACAGAATGACTAACTAGTAATCAAACCTCCATGAACGTAACAAATGGAGGCAATTATGTGCCTTTTTAAGAAAAGGCCTACTGAAGTACATTGCACTCACCAGAATAGAGGTGACCCAGCCCACATTCTGGAACCTTCCATGGCATGCCAGCCCACATTCTGATACTTTCTAGAGTGCGTCACAAGACCAACCTAGTCCATCTGCAGAGCGTAGGAGGTGCTCAGGTGCTTCCCTGGGAACTAATCGGACAGCATATTGTCTGGGAATAGTTTCATGCATTGTTTAAATCTTTTTTACACTTCGAACCTGTTTCTACTTTTCTCGTGTAAAGTAAGAATTGTGCTTTTATTTAAGACAAAGACTTTCACTGAATTTTCATAGCACACATTCAACTAGTTTTAAAGATGGCGAAACCAACCCAAACTTCCCTGTGGGTCATCCATTGTATCTTTCTGTAGGCTTTTTCTTTTTCTTCTAAGTTTCATTATGCCCTTAAATTCACTTCGTAGCCACGGGTGTCTTTGAACTCACAGTGATCCTGTTGCCTCAGCTTCCCAAGTGTTGGAATTACAGGAGTGGGTCAGCACACCCAGCTCCCGCACATGTTAAAATCAGTTATCTCTAGAAATTATTTTTGTTTCAGAATTTTGCCTGGCAATCCTTCTCTTTGTCAAATGATTTTAATAGAGTGAAGGCTCTTATTCTGTAGTTTCATTGAGTTCCGTTTACCTTCCTATTTAAGGAGATACGTTCTAGCTGACAGTGAACAGGAGGAAAATAAATGAACTGCCGGGAGTTCAATGCAAACTCAGATCAGCTTGAAGCATGTTACCTTGCGGGTGCGGAACCCCAGGGGAGGACAGGAGTGTCATAGAAATCCCTGAACGTTCAGGGATTCTGTGATATTGGTTTCAGAATGGAACTTATCTTCAAATCCCAAGATTATAGATTTCCTTCCAAATTGCATGCGGTACATGGTTTAGAGAACAGCTGAAAAAGGAATTGCTTTGCATATTTTGATTGACATGAAAAACGCTGCAAAAATAGTTTGGAACTTGAGCTCTTCGAGGGCAAGACGACGACCAAGCTGTAGCTTTCGCCTGCAGCCTTTTTCTCACACTTACTCAGAACCATTCCAGAGAGAGAAATTCACAGAGAAGCCTGTTCTCATATATCACTTCTAGAAGGAGGAGGCATTCTCAAGAAATTGTCCCTCAACTCCTAAATACAAAGCGAAAAGTCATTAAATGACCCTCACCCTACAACCATGCTATTTCATAAGCTAGAATCAAGCTGAATCAGTCACTGGGTGTTTTTAACATCCAGGTTATTCAAAGTGATCAGGTTCACCCCCTCTTCTCCCCTGCCGTCTCATCCTCGCTTCAGTTCTAGCCATACATGTCTGGCTTCTTTGAACAAGCTAGAAGCGTTTTACTGTTTCAGTTTACAAGCCCATCTGCGTAGCCGCGTTACCAGGAGGGATCCAAGAATACCAACCACTTTATGCTCTCCACTTTCTTGACCATGTATTGCTACAGCACTGAAACTCCCCCGCCCTTTACAATAAGGTCTTTCTAAAAGGAGTTGCAGACTACCACCAGCTAGCTCCTTGGACTTCTGTTTAAGATGCCCAAATACGTCTATCTTGAAATAAAAGCCTGTCCGCTTCCTTTCTGGAATGCATTTCAGATATAGATCTCTTCAAGTTCCCTAGGCATATTCAGGCACACTTTCAAACAGAAAATAAGACTTCTTAAGAAATAGTTTGGTAGGAGCCGTAAAAACACACCCACTAGTATATGTATTCTTTTGTTAGTAAGTTTGATACAGGAAACAGAACACAGTAAGCATCTTCTGACTTAGCAAATATCCAGTCAGTGACATTAACTCAACTGGCAGTGGTGCTAGAATCCTCAGACCTCATCGTCTTGCAAGTCTGAAAGGCCAGTTCATGAATACTTACTGCAGAGTAACACAGAAATAACTTTGGTTAAAAAGCTGTCACTCTTTTGGTTCCTCGTTAACTACAAATTGTTGCCATTATTTTTAAAGCAAAACCTTTTAAAGTGTCTGATAACACAAGATGCAGGAGAAACCTCTAGGTGAGTAGACTGCTAACCTTGGCCTGTAAATAAAAGGTCCAATCCCACCTCACTCTCCCAAACAAAAGACCACCCTAATCAAAGTTCCCAGTGCTCCCGGAACACAAGTCATTATAATCCCTTCTCTTGTCCCATCTCCAGAAACAAAATCTGAAATCTCATCCTGTTTGTCTTCCGGCAACATTGGCAGGGCAACTGACACCCCGACCAGTTTCTGGGAATTTACACGGTTTATTGCCCTGAACAAATGCTGACTGCCGCCCAGAGAAAGTCCCCAGCTTCAGTGGAGGAGAGAAAAAGAAAAGCCCCCATTCCTTACCTCCCCGAGGCTGCAACTTCTTCCAGAGGACGATGTTGGAAAGCAAGGACTGATTCCTTTAAGCAAGAGCTCCGTGAGAGAGCAGTAGGCAGGCAGGCAGCCTAGCGCACTGTGCCCTACTCAATAAAACTGCAGACCGCCCTTCTTTGGCCCCTCCCCGAAGTCCACGCTAAGCGAACACATAGCCCCTATGTTTACAGTCACAGGCGGTGGTATGCATTGTCTTGCAGTTTTTCTAATAGGCAGCCAATGACGACACCCAGCCAAGGTAATGCAGTCTGCCCGAGCAGATGCCTGTCATTCCCTAGGCATGCTCAGGAAATCACTCATCAGAAAAACCAAGACCTAAAAAGCTCTGAAACTGCGAGCAGGCTGCCAAAACCAGCCTGCTCCATGCCCTTTTTTGGTTATCCTTAGCAGAGCCTCTGGAAGTAGATCCATTGTCAGGAACAATCATAAGAAATGTTAATCTTGGAGAAAGAAGCTGTCTTGTAGAACACAAATGGAGCTTTAGAAAGAAAGCACAGCCTATGCGATGAGAAGCTAGCAGTTAGGTTTATGGGGTGGGAGTGTATTGCTTTTCAAAGAACTTGCACACACAGAATGAATTTAAATTGTTATGCAATTTGAAAACCTGAAACAGACAAGACCCAGGTCTGCCTTACAGACTAAATTCTAGCCTGGAAGAGCTACAGCCTCCTAAAATATGTTTCTGTGTGTTATGAAAATAATTGAGCATGTTGCACAGAATAAACCTCAGTAGTGTTGGCTGGAATAAGCCTCAGGCCAGCATTCAGCAGGGCAGCATAGTAAGGCTTCAGCGGTAGGCTCCTGGGTTTTCCCACTGTCAGCTTGCTTCCCCCCACCTTTTGTGCTCTTGATGGCGACAATGGGGAGATAATGCTCAAACCTCGTCCGCGTGTATGCATGTGGAGCTGAGCTGCTGGTCTCTCCAGGAGACTCAAGGTCCTAGGGACTTGTGGACTGAGTGTACCTTACTGTCTGTCAGCCCCCTGGCTAAGGTCTCATTATTGCTACATGTTTGGACATTCTTTCACCACCCACCAAGAAATTTTAAATATTTTCCCTGGCTAATTACAACACCAGATGCTTGATCTTCAAAAAATTAAGGTTTTACTGAAAAAGCGGTTCCTTCCTTATGAACATGTGACTTAGAAATGCTCTCTATTTAGGAAAAACTCTCTTTTCTTAGTGCCTAATTCAGAACACTTGGGAACCATGGGGTGGTTTTGTTCCCCCACCTTTTAGTGTTAACACGGTACCTAGGTGTACCCAGACTGACTCTTTGCACACATCTCTTTCTTAGAGGGGCTAGGGAGTCCTCTCCCCTCTTCCCAACTACCAGTGTTCTGCCCAGCCCAAAAAACCTACAGGAGGACTGCGTGCACCGTGGAGGATAAGTGGCCTTCACCGTCCTAAATTAGAAACCAGATGCTCTTTTCAAGAGAAACAGATTACACAGTTGCTTGGTGGGAATAGTCTCCTCAGCGTTGCAACTCAAGGTCCACCAGCATTTGTAGAACACCATTTATAATATTGTTCCTATGGGGACATGTCTTTTGATCCCAAATAAATGATCAGAAAATAAACTTTTGGAATACAGCCAGTGGGCATCCCATATGTGGGCAGGCTGTAAAGACGGAATTGTATTTTTCAGTGTGCTAAATGGCTGACCTGGAAACTTTACAGGGCAGACGTCAGCAAGTTCTGCCAACAGCTCAGTCGTGATACTAAAGGATACAACTCCTGTCCGGAGATGTTCCAGGCACAAAATTTGTGGGTAGAATCACCCCATAACTCAGGGAAGCCCGTTTAAAAGGGCTTTTTTCCACCACCACTGTTGACTTCATCCTAAGCAACTTTCACTCACATTTCTTAGGAATGTCATTTGGTTGAACAGCGCCCGGGCACAACTTCACAATGTACAAATGAAACAAATACCAGCTTTCTAGAGGAAAGAAAATGTGTGCTACAAACGGGGAAAATATTATCAACAGGAAACATGGAAGGGACATGAATTTTGCATGGTTTTTAGAAGATAAAGAGCTAAATATTTTTGGGTCATGCCTTTGGAAAAGAGAAACATGTTTTCCTAGATAAATTTTGGATAGTTCATGTATATACATAGCATAATGGGCTATCATTCATAAAACCTTTTTTATATATTTGAAATTAGGCTTAATATCAGTGAATTAAATTGGAAGAATAAATTATATATATATATATATAATTTATTCTTCCAATTTAATTTAAATTTAAATATATATATATATATATATATATATATATAGAGAGAGAGAGAGAGAGAGAGACAGAGAGAGACAGAGAGAGACAGAGAGAGAGAGAGTCTGGGGATTGAACCTAGGGACTTTACACTGAGCTACATCCTTGGTTCACTTTTTATTGACCATGGCCATTTTCATTTGCTAAGGGTATTCTGGACTCAAACTTGCTGTCTGCCTCAGCCTCCCAGAGTTTTGTAATTATAGGCAGGTGTTACCACCCAGTCTTTCTTTGTTGTTGTTTTTACCTTTTTTTGTTGTTTGTTTTTAAACACGCAGAAATAAAAAGGAATGAAAAAAGAAAAAATGTACCTCACTCTCCTGGGAAACTTTACTTTCACAATATTTTCTTTTCCCCAGAGATCATCTGTAAACAGCACTAAAAATTTCATAGGATTATATAGGAAATTCATATGGAATATATTTTCCACTTTTGCCACCCCAGATAAAGAAGACTTTGTCTGTCATACGGTAATCAGGGTGTAATAAATCTAAAGAGACATTTGGAAATCTCTGGATGACTCGTGGCGTATTTTTGGTTCTCAGTGTTTTCTATCATGTAGATCAGTAGCTAGCAATTATATTTTGTTTCTGTGTTGATTTGGGAAAATTAAAAACAGGCCATTTTTTTCCATATAAAATTACCATCACTTTATTCATCTTATAAAAAATAAATATTGTTCCAGCATTTAAAAATCTACTTTTCTCAGTAGAAAAAATTAAAACTTTTTTTTAAAGTGCATTTGATACAGGGGCTCACTACACAGCAGAAACTCAGAGTGATCCTCTTGTTTTCAGCCTCCCCAGCACTGGGATTACAGGACGCACCATGCCCAGACTCTGTGGCTGGCTCAGTGCACCTGACGGCAGGGCTGGTATAACATGTGGTACCTCAGCTCAAACTCTGGTCCCTGTGTTTGCCCAAGCAGGTGCTCAGTCTGCTGAGCTATCTTGCTGGCCTTAAAGCTAAAACTTTTAAAAGACAATGGAACTCCTTTTCCTCCATCTTTTTAATCAAACACAACCTTCCCAGACACCCAAGCTCATGAAACAAGAGCAAGTTAGTAGAATCTTGATAGAAAGCATGGACAACAATGTACACAGGTATGCTCACACACAGAAATTTAGACTAAGTACACTTAAAATTTTTCAAAACTTAGCAATTGAAATACGTATATATGTATATATGTATATACAATATATACATATATACTATATGTATGACCAGTGTAGGGATGGTTGAAAATCTGAACATTTATCCATCCACTATACAACACTAGAAATTTAAGATTTTTTAAAAATGTGGTAAAAGGAAAGATTACCTCAATATAGAGAGAATATATGTGGTAAAATTAATAATCACTTACAAAAATTGGCTTAGAAAACTAGAAAAACAGTATAAACACAATGAGAAACTTTAACTGGAAAGCTATACCTCATATCATGTCTAATGATAAAATGTTAAAGGCATTTTCTACAACTGGTGAAGAGACTGTCTCTTCTACAACTAATAAATATACTGGAGGTCCTAACTGAGGAAAAACAGCAGAAGAAATGGACCACTGGAAATAGAAAGAAAAACAAACATCTTTATTTGTATGATATGGATATTTGTGTAGAAAATTCAAGAGCTTGTAAGAATGTTGGATGTGGAAGGTCAGAATGTAATAGTCGAGAATTCCTTTAAGAGACTATCTCTAATTCTAAAACATAATGAAAAATATGCTATCATAATAGCAAAAAGTTTATATCACTTGAGAATAAATGTGATAAAATGCCCAAGAAAGTTGTAAAACCTAATTTGAGGACATAACTGATCCAAATAAATAATGAAATATTTTCCTGGATGGAAAACATCAAAATTGCAAAAATGTAAGTTATGATCAAAGTAATCTACACTTTAGTTTTTCAGTTACAATTCTCAAATGATCTACTTTTAGAACTTGAAAGAATAGTAAATATAAGAAATGAAAAAGACAAAAATTGGCGGTGAACTTTTAATAGGTCATTTCTAATTAAGATAACTGTTATTGGTGCAAGAATAGATGGACTGCTTAATACAATAAAGTAGAAAGCCTAGAAGCAGATTCAAACACATATAGTAACAGATTCACTAACATATAGTAACAGCAGTAGACATATTAAAGTCACAGAAGAAAGCGTATTATTCTATTAATGGTCTTCCACAGTGGATTGTGTGGAACTAATAAACTTGGATTCCAAGTCCCTATCCTAAAATAAATAAACTAGAATACATCAAAAGAAAAAGTTGGAAATTATGAGAAAAGATTTTAATCCAGGGATGGTGGCGCAGTCCTGTAATCCCAGGGCTCAGAAGGCTGAGGTAGGAGGGTTGTTGGAAGTTTGAGACCAGACTGGGATACAAAGTGAGCTCATCTCTACTCTTTGTTGAGGACCGCACAGCAACTTCTCCTGCCTTCTGGAGTGTGTTCTTTGTTATTTTCTCTATGCTACATCTGGAGATATTAGAATATTTCAAATTTGTGTAACTGGGAAATGTTTTACTTTCAGTTTTTAGAGGTATGTTTGCTAAGTATCAAATTCAGTGAGGACAGATTTTTTTGCCTTTCAGTCCTTTGAATTAATTATTCTAGTTTCTTACTTGCTCTTTTTTTCTAATATGGAATAAGATGCTATTTAGGGGGGCTGGGGAGATAGCTCCGAGGCACAAGTGACTGCTGGGCAAGTGCAAGGTCGTGAGTTCGAACCCTGGTCCTACAAAAAAAAAAAAAAAAAAAAAAAAAAAAGATGCTATTTAATTTTGCTCCTCATATATATGTGTATGTGTGTGTGTGTGTGTGTGTGTGTGTGTGTGTGTGTGTACACGCGCGCGCGTGCACGCTTTAATGACTTTTTTCTTTACAATTAGCTTTGGACAATTTCATTTTTTTGTGTATTTTGGTATGACTTTGTTCAAATTTCTTGTACAGAAGGTTCATTTTTCTTGGCTATTATTTCAACTAAATCTACAAATTTAAAATCATTAAATATTTATTGCCTACTCCTTTCTACTTTGAGAAGCTTAATTATATGAATATAAGTTTCTTGATTTTGGCACAGAGTGAACTATTATTTGACTGATCTGTAAATTCTTTTTTTTTTTTTCCATCTTTGTGAGACAGGGTCCTGCTATGCATTTCAGGCTGGCCTTGAGCTCACTTTTGTAGCTCAGGATGGTCTTGAACTCGCACCAATCCTTCTGCCTCAGCCTACCAAGTGCTGGGATTGCAGGTGTGCACCACCAGGCCTAGCTGTAAATTTTTTCTTCTTGGTTTTTATTTTAGGCAATTTTTATTATTATACTCATTTAAGTTGTGTAAATAATTTATTTACATTTAATCTATTATCAATCTCATGCTATGTATTCATTCCAGAAATGTTTCTCTAGAATTCACTTTGTCTACATCTTATATCTTCTACATTTCCATATTTGTCTACAATTTTAATGTGCTACATAATTATTAATTTTCAATAAAGTTATGAAAAAAAACCAAAAAAGTGAGCTCAAAACCAACCAGAACTGTATAGCCATACTCTTATCTCAAAAAGACATAAAACAAGGAAAAAAAAAAAGATTACAAATGTGTATTTTCATCACAAGATATGGAACACTAAAAACCAAACTTATAAGTTAAAAGAATGATAAATTTCAGGAAGTGGTTAAACGTGGCAGACTAAATCAACAGTGCTTACTTATTTCTGTTCCTTCTCTAAAACCTCACCAAAATGACAATAAAGACTACAAAGCATACATAAATCCCACAAGGCAGAGTCCTGGAAAGGACTGAGGAGGAGTCCCGACATCAGACAAACTTCAGAACACGGAAAATGGACAGATGGCTGGTAACCGACTCAACAGAGCCAAGACCGTGAACTCCCGTCCTTGGATGGGGAGGCCAACAAGAAAGCTGCTGACTCATGTCTCAGGCTGGGCAAAAACTCAGGATTTGGAAACCTTGGGAATTTCTGAAGATATGGCGTGGAGTGGAGAACTGGTTTGGTTGAAAATCTAGTAAGAAACTCAGATAACCTCTTATGGCCAGTGCTAAATGAATACCACTCTCCACAGGACAGAAAACTGGAATTTTATTCTATTTACTCCCTAAAGAAGAGGGCTGCACTCAGAGGTATCAGGCATAGACTTCAGGAGGAAAGAGCCTACACGTTGAAAACATTCCAGGGAAAGTCAGTTCACCCAGCACTAAACATCCACAGGCCCCTCGCCTTCCAGGGTCCAAGGACACGAATGTTCAGAGTAGCCCTCTGTATATAGGAAGCTGGATGATTCTATGCTAAGGAGATTGATGAGTACAACCAAGCAAAACAGACCTGTAGGCATAAAAATTTCAGGGACCAATGAAATGGCTGGCTCTGTCCAAGGCCTTTTAGAGACTAGCATACTGGGACTTCCAATCCACTGCTCAGAACCTCAATCTTAAATACGAGCCCCCAGTTAAGGAAAGCTCTGAGAACAGAATAAGCAGTAGGAAAAGGAACTCAGTAGAAGAAGGTAGCACGGGAAATGGAAGAATGCTTTGAGGAAATAACTGTAAAGACTATAATTAGGATTCTCAATGAGATGAAAGAATTTATCTTCATAAAATAAAAAAAAGGTACTTTAAAAGTCACTCTCAAAGGATGCTTGTCTGTGGTCATTAAGAATGGAAATTAGCATAGCCATTATGAAGACAGTATGGCGGGTCCCCCAAAAACCTAGAAGTAGATTTTTTTGTTGTTGTTGTTTTGTATCATTTTATGTATTTGGTACAGTGTTTCACTACACAGCTCGGACTCGTAGTGATCCTCCTGTTTTCAGCCTCTCCAGCACTGGGATTACAGGCGTGCACCACCATGCCAGGTCTTGGTGGCCAGCTCAGTGTGCTAGGGGCAGGGGCCAGGCTGGCATGGCATATGGTGCCAGGGATTAGAGTGGATCCCTGGGCTTGCCTAAGCAGGCACTTAGTCTGTTGAGCTATCTAGCTGGCAAAAGCAAAAAACAAAACCCCTAAAAATAGAACTGCTGTATATTTTAACAATCCCTCTTATGGTTATTTATGTGAAGGGGTTCAATTTATTTTTTTTCCAAAGATCTTAATTGAGTTTATTTGTAGTTCTAGAATTAAGCAACACATTGTTCCATAAGAGACAACAAGTATTCCAATAAACTGAACAAAGAGGCTGGTCTTATAGAGAGAGAAAAACTAAGGAAAGCAGAAGCAGAATGAAAATCAGATTGCTTATTTCAGAGTTACTTTACACAGCTAAAACAGAGGAGACTTCATTATTAACTGGGTCCCTTTTGGATAATTGCTATTGGCCTCTCTGACACCTTTGGGCCTCTGGTGAGCCTGGAACACATCACTGCCACCTTTCCTAAAGCAGAGTCACAAGGCTATGCATTTTTGTTTGCATTGCTTTCTTTTTTTTTCTTTTTTTTCTTTTTTCTTTTTTATGTATTTAGTACAGGGCCTACAGTGTCCCTCTACGCAGATCGGACTTGTAGCAATCCTCTTATTTTCAGCCTCCCAAACGCTGGGGTTACGGGCGTGCATCACCACGCTCAGTCTCAATCGCTGTCTCAGTGCATCCCACCGGTAGGAGACCAGCACAGTAAGCCCAGAGATCAAAACCCTGTCCCTGAGCTTGCCTAAGCAGGCGCTTTAGTCTGTTGAACTATCTGGCTGGCCCTGCATTGCTTTTTTGATCCTGGGGTTCCTTCCAGCCTGCCCAGTTTACTGGAGTCCCCAGAAACCAAGCAGGTGAATCAGAAGGTTTGCCTTCACTTTGAGAATCTGGAAGACCAGCTCTTTGCTCCCCGCAAGTTGGCCAGGGATTAGCAGAGTGGCAGTGTGGGATGGCTTGTAACAGGCAGTCCCATGTGGGAATCCTGAGTCTGACATCCAGCTCCAGAACCAAGGGCAAGGTACTGAACCTCTTAAAGCCACTATGATGAGGAAATTGCCTCTGGTATTATGTGCCTGGCTTACCCAGAAACGGGAGACTTCAGCAGTTCCGCACCTATTGTGGCATTGCTCATGATGAGTGAAACACGGCATCAACCTCAGAGTCCATAGACTGAAGAAGGGATGAAGAAAATGAGATGCACACATCATGGAGCATAGTTCAGCCATAAAAAGAATAAAATCCCAAGTTACAGCAACGTGGAATGAACTGGAGACCTTACATTAAGCTAGGCAGGCACAAAAAAGATAAATACTGTATGATATCAGTTGTCTGTGAAAGCAAAATGCTGATTTCATAGAAATAGAGGATAAGCATCACTCAGGAGGCTGAGGCAGGAAGGATCGTTGTGAGTTCAAGACCAGCCAGGGCTATAAAATGAACACAAAGTCAGCCTGAACTGCATAGCGAAACCATCTCCAAGAAAAAGAAAAACAAGGGCTGGCCAAATAGATCAGCAGATTAAAGTGCCAAGAGTTCGATCCCTGGGCCTGCTGTGCCAGGCCTGC
>PVJA010000525.1:92037-167163 GCA_004027025.1 Myocastor coypus
AAAAAAAAAAAAAAAAAAAAAAAAAAAAAAAAAAAAAAAAAAAAAAAAAAAAAAAAAAAAAAAAAAAAAAAAAAAAAAAAAAAAAAAAAAAAAAAAAAAAAAAAAAAAAAAAAAAAAAAAAAAAAAAAAAAAAAAAAAAAAAAAAAAAAAAAAAAAAAAAAAAAAAAAGAAGAAGAAGAAGAAGAAGAAAGAAAAAGATATAAAGAATAGAACAATGGTTACCAGAAGTTGGAAAGGGCGCCAGGGAGGTGAGGTGGGACTGGGGGTAACTCCTATGTTCTACAGTGTATGATGACTACAACTGATAACAATTAAACAGTCAAGAGCATTTGGAATGTTCCCAACGAAAGCTATGACACAGAGCTGAGGTAATAGATGTATCATCTACTCAGATTTGATCACTATACACTCTCTGTATATTAAAATGGTCTCTCTTATAAATATGTACAATTAATTCTATATGTTGGTTAAAACTCAAAATATATTTAAAAACAATATAAGAAGTCACTTTCAGAGAACAGGAAAAGAACATTGGTAAATAGAAGGGTAGGCTGGAAGAATTTAATAAAATTCAGTTAAAGAAATAGAAGGTAAAGTTTAGAAAAGCAATCTGACAGAACAAGAGAAGAGAAAGAAGATTGAAAAAAGGACATACAAGTTAAAGCTAACAGAAAATGAATTTAAAAATTCAATACCTGAATGTTTCTGAAACACAAAAAGATTGGGAAGAAAATTACTAGTGGAAACAATTAAATGAGTTTTCTTAAAACTAAAGAAGTCTCCAGATTCAAAGGGCCCACAGGACAAAGAATGAGCAGTGCTGTGGCTTTAATGCAGTGGTTCTCAACCTTTCTAATGCCGTGACCTCACAATACAGTTCCACATGTTGCCATGACCCAAACAAAAAAATAATTTTGGTGACTACTTCAAAACTGTAATTTTGCTAAAATTATGATTTGGAATGTAAATACCTGATATGCATTATGTATTCTCATTGCTACAAATCAAACATAATTTCAACATAGTGATTAATCACAAAAACAATATTTAATTATATGTTGAGAAATATTTATTACTAATTCCAATAAATAACATTTCACCATGGCATAGCATAAATTTAAGTATTGTATTTTCCGATGGCTTTAGGTGACCCCTGTGTTTTGGTTGTTCGATCCCCGCCAGAATTGCGACCCACAGGTTGAGAACGGCTGCTTTAACAGTGTCATCCTAAAGTCCAGGCTTAGGACATTTAATCCCCCAGGTCATATGTTAATGACATTTGAGGTGGGGACTTTGGAAGGCAACTGGGATTGGATGAGGTAAGTAAGGGGCGTTCCTTTCTTTGTAAGGCGGAAGACTGGAAAGAGGACTCACTCTGTCTGAAGTGTGAGATTCTCTGTCACCTCAGGAAGCAGGGAGAAGGTACTGCCCATGCTAGCACCATGCTCTTCGTGTTCCCAGCTTCCAGAACCACGAGCTACAGTGACCTCTACTCTCAATGCACCCAATCTCAGGTATTCTGTGACAGGAACAGAAAACAGATGAAGACAAACATATTTCATTCCAAAGTGATCAGGTTCTGGCAGTTACAAGCTCATCCAGAGTGGGGGAAAGTTGGAGTGGAAACCAGGAAGCAGGAGAGGAGGTAAAATTCTACAACAGGTAAATTGCATGAAAATGGTGAAGAAAAGCCGGTTGTGGTGGCTCATGCCTGTAATCCCAGCACTCGGGAGGCTGAGGCAGGAGGATTGGTGCAAGTTCGAGACCAGCCTGGGGTACAAAAGTGAGCTCAAGGCCAGCCTCAACTGCATAGTGAGACCCTGTCTCAAAAAGACACACACACACACACACACACACACACACACACACAAAATAATAATAATAAAGAAAATGGTGAAGAAAAATCACAGGACAAAAGCTGTACATGGCTTGGAAAGCAGCCAGGAAGCCCCCGGAACTGAGGACCCCAGGAGGGTACTTTAGGATGAATCAAGCAGCTAGATGGGCTGATGGACTCTTAGGGGACAACAGTTGTGATAGAAATGTAAGTGAGTAGAAAATTGAGATCACCATGATTTCAAGAAAGGCACAACATGATACTAGAAAATAAACTAACCATTAGGCAATGTATTTTAACAATGAGAAACACACAGTCATAATCATTGATCGAACCAAAACAGTGATGATGTAATTAGACTCAGAAGACAACAGGTAAGAGCATGTCCAAGGATTTCAGTGGGCAAGAGTGCTAAGCCTTAATAAGTAGGATGTCTCCTATTAAGCATTTATAAAATAGCAGAATTAGAATGCTATTTGGGAATGGGGATATAAACCTGTAAGAATCATAAAGTTGTTCACCTCTTAAATTCATTCATAGATAATTGAGTTTCTGGCTCATTGGCAGTACGTGTTCTGGATGTGATCACCTACGTGCATTCTGGTGGTGGGAGACGGACAAATACATTCATGGATCCATAAATGTATAGTACAGTGTCAGGCAATGGTAGGACCTCTTTAAAAAAAAAAAAAAAAGAGCTGGGTGTGGTGGCTCACGCCTGTAATCCCAGCTCTCGGGAGACTGAGGCAGGAGGATCAGTGTGAGACCAGCCTGGGCTACAAAAGTGAGCTCAGGACGAGCCTCAACTGCATAGCGAGACCTTGTCTCAAAAAGACAAAAAAAAAAAAAAAGAGAGAGAGAGAGAGAGAGAGAGGATAACGAAACAGAACTGCTAAGTCTTCTCTGAGGTGAGAATAAAGTTCAGAAAAGTAACATGCAACAAGAATCTGTGGGAAGGGACTGGAGAGATAGCTCAGTAGAATAAGCGCTTGCTTGGTAAGCATAAGGGCCTGAGTTCAATCCCAGGTTCTGAAGAAAAAACAAACAAAAAAAGAATCTGTGGGAAAAGGGGGTCAAGGGTGAGTGTGGCAAGGTGGGAAGAACTGAGTGGCCACCCCGTCCGACCAGGCAGAGCCTCAGAGCCGTGCTCGGGTCTTTCAGTTTGTTCCCGAGTTCAGGAGGAAAAAATCGCTGGAAGATGTGACCTGTGAGGAAAATAGTCACCTGGGTACTGTGTAGAGCACCTGGGAAGGCTGAAGGAGCAGAGGAAGGAGGAGCTCTTGCCTTCTCGCACCAAAAGGCTGTGCTGGATTAGATCCTAGAGCAGCGAGCAGTGCCGGATTGATGTTTGGATGTGTGGACTCTCACGGATGATTTGAATGAGAGGTAAAAGGAAAGGGGAGGAAACGAGGCTGTGTGCTTTAGGGTCTGAAGGAAATGGGGATGGGGAGGGAGGTGTGGGTGTGCAGGAAGCAGTGAACGTGTACTCGATGCTTGTTGGGTACACTGCAGGAAGACACCCAATGCCAGTCATCCAAGTGACTGACACACACTAGTGTGATGGAGTGGCTTGAGGCTCAAGAGTCATTTATTATTATTATTATTATTATTATTATTATTATTATTATTATTATTATTATTAATTGATACCGGGCTTTGCTAGGTAGCTCAGTCTCCTAGTGATCCTCCTGCCTCAGATTCCCTAGCACTGGGATTACAGGCTTGCACCACTATGCCCGGTTTCAGGATCAGTACAGCACACCTGGGGTTCTGGGGCCAGCATGGCATGTGGTACTGGGGATCAAACCTGGGCCCTTACACTTGCCAGGCAGGTGTTTAGACCACTGTACTATCTCCCCAGTCCTGAGAGTCATCTTTATAGAAGACCTGAGAGCACCTGCCTGAGAGGTCCTGAGCACAGGGTTGAGAAAGGTGCTTGCTGTTGCTAAAAGCCTCATGTAGTGTCATTTACCTTTTAAAGTAATGTAGCTTATGATAGACTGCAACATTGATAATGACTCTTCACCTTTTCTTTTTCGGGATTAAACATTTTTTGCCCTCTGTCTTTGTAGTGCTTTCTATAGCTGGACTTGCCTGCCTGCTTTTCTTTGCCAGAAACTTCTAGGAGGGCCGTGGCATGCCCGTTCAAAGACACGTAAGGTGGCTTCACCTGCTTGGCTTTTGCCTTTGCTTGAGTGCCTGCCCTTTGCTATGAGAGCAGCACGTCTAGTGCAGTAGCTTGATGATTCTCCCACAGTGTTCATCCAGGGCCTGCGTGTATGGGTCGTAGTTGTGGACGTAACTGAGTTCAGCATCTGAGGTAGGATCGTACTGGCTCACTGAGGTGGGCTCTCCTCTAAAAGCAAGACCCCTCATGAGAAAACATAGAGGGCGAAGGAGGTAAGAAGACAGAGGCAGAAGACACAGCCCTATGTCTACAGCTAACAACTTCCAGTGGCCACCAGAAGCCAACAGAGAGGCGTGGAACAGGTTCTGCCTGAGTGCCAATGGACAAAGCCAACAGCCCTGTCGGCACTTAGATTTCATGTTCTTGGCTTCCCCAGTGGTGGGAGAAAAAAATGCCTGTTGTTTGAAACTGCCCAAGTTGTGTTAATTTGTGACAGCAGCACAGGAAATTAATACTCTCCAGATACTCTTCAGCTTGGTTTCCAAATGGAGAGGACGAGACGCAGCCATGTGGAGCTGCCACACTGGGACCAGCAGGTCACCATGGCCCCGGTCTCATGTGCAGAGAACGAGAAGCATGCATTTCTAACTGGAGACCAACAAGCTTTTGGAACAGTTATAATAAAGAAAACTCTAATATTTATATGTATTGAATAAGAATTAAATGAGAGGAAAAAATGTGGCTACGTCAAGAGCAGGAAGCTGCTGCTTGATAAATGGTACCAGATACGAAGTGAAAAGAACAGCTAGAAGAGAAATGTTGATGTGTGCGGCAGAAGATGAAAGAATAGACTATCGAAGAATTCTTATAAGGACAGAGACAGAGAGGTGGAAAGAGAGAGACAGAAAGGGAAATGAAAGCAGGCGTAGCGTAGAACAATCCAGAAAGTCTTGACATGATGTTGAACCTCATTAGCACACAGAAAAATGCAAGCTATAACAGCCATGCTACGTCACATCCCCCAGACTGATGAAGAAAAGATGCTTAGTCATGCAAAACTTCCCCTTCAGCAAGGAAACAACCAGAGCTTATAAGAGCATTGTCTACAATGGAAACGGTAGAACAAATGCCAGTGGAAGTCCTGGGAGAGGCTTCAAATTCTGGACTCGGGAGTCCACACAGTAGCTGAAACGAGTGAATCTCTTGTTCCTAGATCTCCCAAGCATCTTGAGTGAAAGCAAGACCAAACCCAGAGAAGAACCAAAACAAATAAAATACCAAACCAGCACCAACTTGTACTAGAAAACAAGACAAAACCAAAGACAAACTTCGTCACTGTCTTGTGCTTGAGACACTCCACAGCCTTGGGGAGACATGCCTCTTGGGGCTCATAGTCGTGTAAGGAGGTTTCAGGCAGAGGCTGGGCAGAGGGCTTAGCTGAGGAGAGGCTGCTGGGGTGCGGAGTGTGCAGGGCACTGA
This sequence comes from Myocastor coypus, assembly GCA_004027025.1. NCBI lineage: Eukaryota > Metazoa > Chordata > Mammalia > Rodentia > Myocastoridae > Myocastor > Myocastor coypus. Next base: position 97,482 of record PVJA010000525.1, read on the forward strand.
ACCCTTCCTGCTGAGCTTTTGTGTCTGCCTCTCCCACCAGGTCCAGCTCCTAACCCAAGTCAGCTGTCAGCCTCACAATCCAGTTGCCTCCCAGAACCACACCTATGGTTGCAGGAGGCTTTGGCAAAACTCTAGACATAAGCCACAACACAATCAAAAACCAGGTGACACAAGCGACCACAAAAGCAAATACTTCCTAGGCATTATTTATAGATGCCCGCGAGAATCAGCTAGGACCACATCAAGTGTGCTTGCTTGGGGTGCCCTGACTGAACAGCAGTGGACCTGCCCCTACTGTGAGGTCCTCAACATGGCCATACATGGCTCCCCCAAGGCTGACAGGCTCAGTGGTGGCTTAGCACCTTGGTGCCCAGTGCTTTCTGAGTAAGGAAGCATGAACTGACCCATTCTGGTAGGGCCTGTCTCAGAGGGCAAAGATGGGAGGTGAAGGGCCTTGGTTAGCTGGGCTAAGGCTAGGACCTGATGAAATGGAAAGAGACTGAAATCAGAGCAGACTGTGGGCATGCAGGTGCAGCTGGAAGGAAAAAATAGTAATTTTCCCTACTTTTGTAAAACAGGACTGGCAAGTACCCTCTGTCCCTCATGGAAGATTTCTGTCTCATTATTTTTTCAGCTCTAGCTGGGTACCTCTCTGGTTTCCACCCTTTCCAGTCCACACATTGTCAGAACCATTGGCTTTGAACCACCCTCAGAGCGTGCAAACAAGTTCTGCTGGGAAGAATTGTTCCTCAATTGGTCTCTGAGTCATGAAGCTGACAGTGGATGTTCTGAGATCGTTCATTCCTCCTTGGCTTCACCATCCGCGTACATACCTTCAAAACGTAGGCTTAGCTCCTGTGTTTTTTATAAACAGGAAACCTCCATGCTTGCCTTTAAGAAATTGCCACTCCAATGGCGGAAGCTCTGACATGCATGCAAGATGGCACCCAGGGTGGTGGGACTGAGGGAGACCTCCTTGCCTTGCATGTACTGTTTACCCAGCTATGCATGCTTCAGCCTCCTTCCTGGTTTAACAAAGGTTGTCTGAAATGCCACCAGGACCCTGTGCTGGGGCCTGGGCTCACCTCCCAACCGGAAAACACATCCTTCCCTCATTTCAGGGGAAAAAAAGCCGATCTCATAATTGGCTTTGCATTGCAGGCATACTTGAGAGGGGTGCAAATAAGAAAGCATTTAAAATATTTGATCTATTTTGGGTGAAGTTCTGTAGCTTTGGCTTCTCATGCTGTCATTAGAGAAGCAAGAAAGCAGTTATTTCTCTTGGGGGTAGAGAGACTATTTTTGAGAACAAAAACAAAAGAGAGAGAAGATATTTTCGAAGAGATTTCTGAGTCTGGTAAAAACCAGAGTAAGATGGCTGTTTCAACCAAGCAAAGTAACTGCCCCGTGGACTTGTCTAACCCTAAGCAAGCCATGCTGGGGATTTGGTCATTTTATGAGAGGGGGACAGAGAGAAGTGCGAGTCTCTGAGACTTCACCATCTCTGCTCTCTCTGAGCCTTCACCATGAAGTTCCGTGTCTTCTCATTCCTCGAGTCTCCCTTTCAATGTATCTCCAAGCCTTAGCTTATTCGCGTTTCTTTCAGCTTCACTCTTTTCTCCTAATGTCGAAGTTCTAGAAATGATTCGCTTGTAGTGCAGACTCCCCCGCCTCCCTTCTTCCTGACCTCACGTCTTGATCCCTAACCATTGTGTCTTTGGCCTTCTTCCCCCTTCGCACTGCTTACCTCTGAGGCCCTTGGTAGCTACCCCCTAAACCCTAATGCCTCTTGACTATCTTTGTCTTTGGTGGTGCCTGTCACCCACAGCCAGTCTGTCATCCTAATCTCGCTGGCCTCTTTATATTATGCCTTCTTTCTCCTAAATGTGGATACCATCCCCACCCCAGTGCTCAAGCCTCTGACTTAAAGATTAATACTATATTCCTATCAGTCAGGGTAAGGATAAAATGAGGCAGTCATGTGAAGTTGCTTTGTGAACCAATGCTCACAGAAATTCATACAGCATACGTTGAAGAAGTACTTTCTTTGTGAATGCCTATTCTCAGTCTTGGGAACACAGTGATACGTTACAACATAGCACTGCCCTGCCTATAATGGGGCTTGCCTTTTGTTAAAACACACATAGGGGATCACATAAGTACAGTGGAGGCAAGTGTTGGCAATAAAAATTATGTCCAGTGAGGATCACATTGGGCCATCAAAGAGGAAGCAGTCGCCTGCATCTTGGAGTTCTTAAATATATTTACTTTTTTCTTTTTTTTTTGGTAGTGGGACTTGAACTCAGGACCTTATGCTTGCCAGGCAGGTACTTGCACCACTGAGCTGTATCCATGGCCGCTAAGTATCTTATTTGTTCTTATGCTTGCCATGATTACTTCTTGTGATATGGTAGATAATATGCAAATTTACCCTGGACCCTTTGTTTTTTTTGTTCATTGTGAATTAGTGCCTGTGTTACCTGCAATAACATCTTTCTACTGCCAATAAGATGAAGTAAAGCTGGGCTGTTCAATTTAGGAGTCATCCCTTTTCTTCTCTCTTCTAACAATTCGAGACACAGACTCTCTAACCCCCTGCTGTGGTGGGCTCAGCTCCCACACCTCCATCAAGGGGTGCACCATTGCCACAGTGACTTCATCTTGGTGACTTCAATCTTTCCCAGTTGGTACCACTATGTCCAACCCTACCTAGAAGCCCTATGACCCTAGCAATCAGCTTATAACTCACCCTGGACTTTCTGTAACACAAGAAGTGCATTACAGATCCCTCATTTTCTCTTCATCATTTGCCAAATTGCTTGGGTTTGTGTTTATCCTGTTTCTCCTACTAATTATTTAAACAATGGCTAGTTAATTAATATTCATTAATAGTTGAGTGGGGAACAAATTTTTTTTGTCTTTTTGAGACAGGGTCTCACTATGTAGTTGAAGCTGGCCTTGAGCTCACTTTTGTAGCCTAGGCTGGTCTTGAACTCACACCAATCCTCCTGCCTCAGCCCCCCGAGTGCTGGGATTACAGGCGTGAGCCCCCACACCCCGCTGGGAACAAATATTGCTTGGCTATCCATTATGTATTGTCAACTCTGTTAGGGTTGAGTGACATAATTAAACAAGATAGCCACAGAACTTTTAAAATAATGACCATACCATAGTCATGGGTAAATATATCCTATGCATTTATATTTTTTTCTCTATTGCCTTTCTGAATTAGAATTTATGAGTGCAAGTCAATAAGATATTAGTGTATCTTGACAAAAGCTGTATATGTCGAGTGCACACAGACTGAGTGTTAAAACAGAATTCAAGTCAGTGCTTGGAGAATGGAAAGTGTGGGTTTGAGTGTAGGCCAGGAACCCTGGAGTCCCTAATTAAGAGGTGCAGGTGGCTGGAGGAAGGAAGCGAGGCCACAGTCTTCCCACAAGCCCAGGAATACCAGGCATACCTCCAGTGGAGCTACCCATGTATGGACTTCTGGGGACGCTTTGTCCATGGGATTCTTCCGGAAGGCAGTGAAGTTATAGCTGTAAAAATAACAACAAACACACGCTCATAGCTAGAGTTAGGTGTAGAAACTAGAATAAGAATTAGCAAAGTGGGAAATACATCACAAGGGAGAAAACTACGGTGGCTGTTTGAGCCAAAGTCCCCATCCAGTGGTGACTTCTGTTAGGACAATGAGAAGCATGGATTAGATAAAGCGGTGACCCAAAACTTAGGAGGCTGGTCAGTTTGATAGGATGAGTACAGCAATCTGTAGTGACTATTAAACTGCCCCTCCTTAGGAATATTTTTGTCTAAAGAGTTATTCTGGGAGAACTTATTCTCTTTTAAATGATCATTAGAAGGTCTGGGAAGATAGTTCAGTGGCATAAATGCTTGCTTGGCAAGCGTAAGGTCCTGAGTTCAATTCCCTGGTACTGGAGAGAAAAACAGAGCACCTTTAAAAGAAAATGATCATCAAAAAAATAGGAGTATAGGTTTCTTTCTGAAGATCTAAAACACTAACCTTCTCTGTCTGCCATTCACATTGCCTTATCTCAAGTTACAGATCTTATATTTAGGCACTGTTTTTCATTCAATGTCTCCTGCAGTCACACATGAATCTAGTCTATCTCTTTAGCCTTTCCTTGACAACTGAACAGAAAATTTCTGGGAAATTTTTGTTTTAAGTGATTACTCATGTGAACCTTTCAATGCAGTTGATACAGATATAGATATAGATATAAATATAGATATAGACATGAAATGGATATAGGTACAGGTATATGATAGGTATTATTCTCCATATTGCAGCCTCTGGTACCTCAACTGACACAAAATTTTTATTGAATGAATAAATCTTAGATTTTATTTCTTCATCTCATTTTCAAAATTTGGAGTCTTATTACTTTGAGGATTATTAACCAAGAGAACTTTGGGACCAATCTTAAAATCCAGTGTCTTGTTCTCTGAAGAAATAGATGCTAGCAGTTGGTCGCATCCCTGGAGACTGGCCTGCATTCTCTGGGCACCCGGGTCTAAAGCCAAAGAGCATACTTTGGCTATGGGTTTGAAACAAAGTCTTTATCTAATAAATAAACTTCTCCTTCACCAGTTTCTTGCTCTGCTATATATTTCTTCCCTTGAGGGTAGGTCTCTGATAGCAGAGGTCCAATTTGCATGTTCTCAGATAATATGCTAAGTATCACTGCTTTACATCCATTTAGAACTCACAAAGACCTGGAGGCAAATATTTCTTTTTTTTTTTTTAATTATTATTTTTTTATTGTTTAAATTTAACATGGGTTATATTACATATTTTCATCATCAGATCAGTTTAGATTAATACATATAGGTATATAAGATTGATCAAACAATTAAACATTAACCCTCCTAAATCAACATTATTATTTTTTTTTCTTTTCCCCTTTCTTTTCTTTGAAAGTTGACATATTGCATATTGTCCTCACAATCGTTCTACAGAGTACAGTGTGTGGGCATGACCCACCTCCCTATTGATGTTGCTTAGAAAAAAAAAGAAAAGAATATACTTCTCTTTGGACTCAGAGGAAGCAGGTACATATACAGTCAAATGTTCTGCAATTGCAGTGGGCCACCAGTGAAGCTTGTGATGTTGGAAGCTATTGAATCCAAGCCTCCTAAAGCTCGTCTCACCAATCTAGCTCTGTGCTTCATGCATTGTAATTAAGCATTTTTTTTTCCTGCTGGGTGGTCAAGGGCAAGTTGAAGCAGGACCTGTATAACAAAACATTTTTTTCTTTTAACTTCTTGTTTGGCTTTATAACTCCCTCTTCCCTCACGCTAACCTTACTTCCTGACACACTACCATCCCCTTCTGTTTATTGGGCACTTTTTGTATCTCATGCTTTCGTCAGTTTTAAGCGTCATTTTGCGTGCAAGTGTATTCACTCACATAAATATCATCATGCTGTGCACCATTCTGTTTCTTACGTTTCTCCCTCCGTACTGTGCTCTCAAGATCCAAAAATGCATGCAGAATTTGCTTAACAGGAGTTCTAGTTCTTTAAGCTCAAAAATTATTATACATAGGGAAAGCTTCAGCATGCAGAATGTGTTAGAAATATTTTTCCCAAAGATATTTTAGAAAATTCTGGCTGCAACTGAGGACTACTGGTAGATGCTAAAATTAGTGCCTGTGACATGTGCAGCTACAAAAGATGTCCAGGACATTCTAGGCACATTGGGGCTGGGGAGATAGCTCCGTGGCACAAGTGCCTGCCTGGCAAGGGCAAGGTTGTGAGTTTGAACCCTGGTTCCGCAAAAAAAAATAACCAAAACCAAACTAAGTACATCAACATTTACAAACCATTGATGTGCACCATTACTCTGAGTCAAAATTTCTGCCAAATACAGACTGGTGTACCCAAACTAAAAACTAATAATAATAATTTCTAGCCAAGTGTGGTGGTACATGCCTGTAATCCCAGCCCTTGCGAGGGTGAGGCAAGGTGATCACAGTGAATTGAGGCCAGGGTATGCCACACAGTGAATTCAAGGCCAGTCTGAACTACACAGCAAGACCTTATCAGAAAAAGTGAAAAAGAAAGAAGCGCTCCTTAGTTTACAATGTGCCTTGTACATTTCGGATCTTATTTACTTTTTCAACTTCTTACACCAGGGAGACAATATGATGTTTGCACACCTGAGCCTGATCTAGTTCACGCAGCATATGTCTGTCGCTCTCTACTCGGTGCCGCATGACCCCAGAGCAATCCCCTGATGCTCCTGTCCCTCTCCTTGGAGCCTTCTTGGCATTTATCCCAACTTGACGTATCACCTATTTAATTTGTGTACTTGTTTACTGACTTCGCCCTAGCGTTCAATACAATGGGAGCTCCCTGAGGCAGGTTTATATTTTACTCATTGCTTTATTCCCAACAATAGTTCTTGGTGCATAGTTAATTAATTAATGGTGCATGGCTCAAGTTCAGTCCTGTGAGAAGAACTCACGGGGCCAGCGCTGATAACCTAGCTTCTAGTCATCTTGCTGACAGTAGCATCTTTGTCGTCCCCACACCCGATCCCCACACGTCCCCCAGGTACATACCCTTCATGCCACACTCCCGCTGGATTAAACTTCTTTTCATATGTATTCTGCTCTCTCTCTCGTCTTCTAGTTTTCACATGCACTATTCTTTCGTCCACTGCGACAACCTTCATTTAGGAAGCCTTTCTGATTGTCTGGGTCTGAGCTAAGCACCCTGAACTTCTAGAGTAGCTGTGCCTGTTCTCCTCGATTGCAGCTGCCTTTTTCTTTATCACCATCTGCCTTGCACGTCGGGCTTCTGGAAGACAGTGGCAGATCTTTGTACCCTGATCTCTGCAGCACCTAATACAACTTGATCAGAATGTGTGAAATGATTGATTTTTCACTACAACACTTGGAGACTCAAAATTGATAGAGGCGGGCTGGCCAAATAGCTCAGCAGATTAAAGCACCTGCAAGCAGGCACAGGGACCAGGGGTTCAATGCCAAAGCCTACCACGCTGGCCCCAGCCCCACAGTGCTCTGAGACAGCAATTGAGACTGGGCATTCATAGTGACACTCACCTGGAATCCCAGCTCTTGGGAGGCTGCAAACAGGCGGATCACTACCAGTCCAATCTAGTAGACCCTGAACACCCTGTGGACCCTTCCCTAAAAACAGTAAACAAACAAACAAACAAACAAACAACTAAATAAATAAATAAATTGATAGAGGCCATCACCAATAGCCTTAACTTCCTGAAGGCTGTTAAATATGATGGCAAAGCACACTGGAATGTGCACTAGCAAGAAAAACACACAGAATCTCCAAGGTGTTGTTTTTACATTCAGAAATATCCATGCAGGAGTAATGGTTAACTAATGCCTAATCAGTGCCCCTGGGAATTTTTAAAAAACTCTTGATTTGGGGAATCTCCATGTAACATCATTTTCATCACTGTTAAGGGACCTAGGGCTGGATGAGCATGCCGAGCTCAGTGGCCAGGGTCCCTCTGGGCCTCCTGGATTGTTTTAAGTGTCTGTTCCCAGGAATAGCATGACAAGCTCTATATAAACTCAGTTTTCTCACATGTTAACATGAGAACCACAGTAAAGACCATCCCCTTCCTGTCTCCCTGGGAGGAATAATAAATAATTGTGATAAGAAACTGTTTCACAAAATAAAACAGACTTTAGAGTAAAAGAGCGGCCAGCCAGAATCCCACATGTAGCTGGAAACTGTTCTACATTTGACCCACACTGATCAGCATAATGGGTCATAATCAGTAATCTCTTTTAGCCCCACATTTTTGAAGACATGCACACACACACACACACACACACACACACACACACACACATACTATAGTGTGAGTTGTGGATAGTTAAAAGAAGAGCTTATTTTATTGTGCTTATGTTTTTAGCCTTACACCAAATTGCCAATTCTTTTAAAAGTTTAAATGTATATGAACTGCCTTTCATTTATCTGAAAACAATATGAAGAATATTATATACAAATACATATATGTATTCTCAAATATATAAACAATCATCCATTTATCCCACTTTCAGAATGAGATAGTTCCAGGAGGCCTTTAAAGTCTTTTCAGATCTAAGGAGCTATGAATCCTGGAGTTTTGGTTTTGACTTCACAGCATCTCTTATAAATGCTGTAGGAAAAAAGTAGAGTTCTGTAGATGGCAGTCTAAATAAGCCAGTACTACTCCTAAATATAGTACCAGCATGTTGGAATGTACTTGTGGAATGCACTTGTGGAAGATTTCTGGGGGGTGAATATAGACAATGTTTACTCTGCTGAATAGCATCTTGGGGCTCTGCTGTGTCCCAAGTTTGACAGCAGATGCTAACCTCATCATGAAATAGACTCAGGCAGAATCAGCATGAGCCTGCTCTCACCCTGTATAACCATTCTGAGACTGCTCTGCTCTGCTCCACAATTTTCAAACAGACACAGAGGAGACCATTGGAACTTGTAAGACAAATCTTGATATCAACTCAGGCCAGGAAACTGCTCAAAGGCTGTGGGCTAATTACAGAAGTAGCTTTTGCAGTCAAGGGACTCAAGGGGCACAGAGCTTCAGGACAGAGGCCTTGACAAACTGGCACTCAGTAGAGAACGGGGCTGTCTGAGCCAGGCAGCTCCATCTCATTAGGGAAATATGGACAGAATGGAGCAGAGCAGGGCCGTGAAGAAGGACACCATTCTGCACTGTGTAAGTCTATTCTTTCTGCAAAGACTGAGTCCTCAGAAGAGAAGGAGTAAAATAAGTGCAACTTCGATTCACTCAACCCCTATGGGAGATGAATCAGAAGCATGAGAGGCTTCCATTTTTTATAACCAATAACCAAGCAACAAATCGATCACAAACCAAAGTCTTAGATTTAAATAAAACCAAAGAAAAGAATTAAATTAGTTCAAAGTGTTCTGGCTGAGAAAATGAAATTCAGGCCAAGTTCTAAGTTCATGTGTCTTAAAACAATGACTGCAAAAATAGACACTGTGAAAGAGGAAAATTGGCAAAATATCTCAAAGAATGAAAGAAAGCAAAATAGTACTTTTGCAGCGAAGGCTACATCTTCTTTCATTTATCTAACAGTGGGTTACTCACTTACAACCCACCACTATTATGCGTTGGGTTGAGCCCTCATTGGAATTCTCCCAGGCCTATGGAAGAGCTCACGTGTTTGCAATATCTTTGCATCTTACTGCAGATGGTCAATGCATTTCACATTAAAAGCTACATTAGTCAGTTGTGTTAATTCCCTGTGAATGCAGTTAGTTCAAGTCAGCCATCACATTCAGGAAGAAATAAAAGCAAGTTGTGCCCAGTACCACATGCTGTGCCAGCCCACACCATGCTGGCTACCAAAGCCAGGCATGGTGACACATACCTGTAATCCCAGAGCTGGGGAGGCTTGGGAGAGGAGGATCACTGTGAGTCTGAGCTGTGTAGGAAGACTGTGTGCCAAATGAAGAAACAAATCTTTAAGAAACAAAATCTTGTATTTAAGAGTTAGTATTTATAGCAGACAGGCATCTTCAACATGAGGGCTTTATGATGACAAGAGGATTATTAGCCCCATTCTGAAGTGAGAACCCCATATAAATTTAGCACTTAGTTTAGCATAGCATCAAAATGTATAAATGAAAGTTGATGTAGAATTAAAGTTGAATTAAAGTTGATGTAGAGTAAAAGTTGAAGTTGATGTAGAGTAATTTTTATCTCAGCTTCAGTCTTTCAGTTATTGATAGTGATAACTTGATTAATTGAAACTAAAAAGTAAATAATTTCTCCATTTTGTATTTTAATAAGAACAGAATACAGAATAAAAAATGGTCCAATGGGTTTAGGAAAAACTAGTATATGATAAAAGTAGTACAGTATTTTAGATAAGGAGAATGAATGTCAGTTCAATAATCTTTTGGTAACAATTTAACAAGAATAATATTTAGATCCTTATTTCACATCATTTACAAATATTTTTCAGAAAGATTAAGGATATAGCATAAAAAAAAAAACTGAGAAAACACAAGAATGTAAACAAGGCTGCGGAGGCAAGTGACAAAGGTTAACTAATACAAAGGAATACAAAAAACAAAAGACTTGTCCACTGTCTTACTCCAAGGTAGGGCAGCATGGCAGAGGGGCCTCTCAGGGGAAAAGCAATCCATGGCAGAGCAGGCAGGAAGCAGTGAAGCGTAGTTAGCTGTCGGAGGAGGCATTCTTTTCCTTTGATGCCATGTAGGCTACAAACCCTTTGGGCGGCACCTACCACATCCAAAGTGGGCCTTTGCATTATCCACATCCAGAATTATTATAAAACAGTGGACTCATTTAGTTATCACACCCTAGGTCCAACCACTTCTAAAAAGCTCCACCTAGGAACACATGAGGCTTTGTGGGAGACACCTAGACACAAGCCATAACATTCACTACAAAAGATAGCGCAGGCCAAGTTAAACACAAGGACATGTTAGGGACAAAATGTTTACACACTCAGCACCAAAGATTTGGAGACCACTCATGGCCATTTAAGCTTTGTGCTACACACAACGAAGGAGTCACTCAAGTGAACAACAATGTGAATCGTGCCCTCAAATTTCCCTGGTCTGAATTCATAGCATCTTATCTGGGTCCAGAAAAAAATAGAGACAAGCCGTCCAACAAAGAAGTGGACCAAGGATAGGAAAAGTAGATTCACAGAGGAGAAAAATCCAAGTAGTAATAAAAACGTACAAAAATGTTCAATCTCATCTGCTAGCTGGGGGAGATAGCTCAGTAGAATAAGAGCTTGCTTGGCAAGTGCAGGATCCTGAGTTCAACCCCTGGTACCAGAAAAAAAAAAAAAAAGCCTCACCTTCTATTAATGAAATTCAAGTTCATACAGTAATGAAGCATATTTTCACAATACTAACAATGAAAACATTTTTTTTTTTTTCTTTTTGAGACAAGATCTTACTATGCAGTTCAGGCTGGCCTTGAACTCACTTTTGTAGTCCAGGCTGGTCTCAAACTCGCACTAATCCTCCTGCCTCATCCTCTCAAGTGCTGGGATTACAGTTGTGTGCCACCATGCCTGGCTGAAAACATTTAAATACCAAGAAAGAAACTCCACTTCATTTTTTTTTTTTTTTTTGTCTTTTTGAGACAGGGTCTTGCTATGCAGTTGAGGCTGGCCTTGAGCTCACTTTTGTAGCCCAGACTGGTCTCGAACTCACACCAATCCTCCTGCCTCAGCTTCCCGAGTGCTGGGATTACAGGCGTGAACCATGAAGCCCGGCTTACACTTCAGATTTTTTAAAAAGTAAGATATTAATATTGACTACGGTGTGATGAAACGATAATCTCTTGCATTTGCATTTCATCTTGAGGAGTAACGTTGACAACATATATATTTAAATTAGAAATACATAGACCCTACTATGTGTCAATTTGTATTCTCTTGATCTTTTCTAGTGACAAACTTTCGCATACTTGTATAAGGTACATATTGCAAAAGTGTTCAGAATCGCATCAGCTGAAAACAGCAATTCATAGAGTTCAGTCCTTGCACAGAATAAGATGATGTGTGGGAAGTATAAGCCCTCTCTTATATATTGTTGCATGAAATAAGTTTCATAATGATATGTTATATGATACCAGTTATAGTAAATGCACATAAGCAATATCCATATATATCCACATATATGTAAATTTTTTTTGTATGTGAGACAATGAAGAGAACTACATATTTGTCAGCAGAGTTAGTTGTGAAATCCAAAGGGATTATGTACATGTGGAGTCAATAGTGGGCTTCATTTTAATATTTAAATTGTTGAAAAGATGAATATATGTATGATTTGTTGTGCATTTTCTTTTCAACGTACACTTCCATTCTAGGCTTACACCTTGAGACAGGTGCTATTAAACAGTCACGAAGAAGAATTTTTGATAGAGAACCTTTAAAATCACAATAGCAGGTTGGGGAGATAGCTCAGAGGCTGTCTTAGTTACTCTTCTTTCATTGCGGGACAAATACCCGACACTCAAGCTTAGGGAAGGAAAGGAGGTTAGGGAAGGAAACTGGAGGTTTCGTGGTTTACAGCAGACTGAATTACATAGCAAGATCTCAAGGCACTGCCAACCCATGCTACAGGGTCTGGAGGAGAGGCTGGGCTACCCGCCATGTCTAGGATGATTCACTCCACACCTCCAGGGGAGGCTACCAGGCCTGGGGGGGTGGGTGGAGGCACATGCGGTCAGTTTAAGGGTGGTGCCTCTCTGGCCCCGCCCCTCAAACCCTGCCCTGATCGTCTGGTTCCTCCCCTCAAGCCACGTGCTCCCACTCAAACTGTGATGCCCCGTGATTTGCATGAGGTTTTGGGGGGACAACTAGATGCAAACCGTAACAGCGGCTCGAGCACATCAGTCTGGCACATGAAATGTCCCGAGTTCAATCCCCTGTATCGCATGCTGAGGCAGCCCACACTGTGCTGGCCACCGAAACCAAGTGTGGTAGTGCACACCTATAATCCCAGTGCTGGGGAGGCTGACACAGGAGGATCACCATGAGTATGAGCTCATAGTGGGACCCTGTACCAAATAAATAAATCTTTCAAACGTTAAAAAATAAAATCACAGCAGCACTTGTATAAACGATAGTAGGTCACACTAACACGAATGACACACATCTAAGTTTCCACGAAGAAGACTGTGTGGTCATTATCCGTTTCTCTTTCCATTTTTCTTTTACAGCAGCTCATCTTTTCATGGCATAGGCCCCTATGCAGAAACCTCCCTCAGAGCCTCTGGAAACCATCCTCCAGAGGTCATGTGCTGATCAGCTATGTTCAGGGGCTACCCATGGAGAGGTCTCCTGGAAAAGACTGGAAGTGAGGACTCAGCTGGGACAGCTGAATCAGATGCTTGCTGTGGAGCAGAAGAGCTTGCAAAGGCATCTGGGAAATGAGGAGGCCAGTGCTTGCAGCAGTGTGGGCCAGCCCTCGGAAGGGCACATTTCTGGAGTCAGAGAAGGCCAGACAGGAAATGGCAACTCCTGGGAAATACGGGCAATGGATCAAGCCAAGCTGCGTCCTGGGCTAATGCTATGGGCCAGGCGGGTGATGCTCATGGAGATGAGAGGGACCTGACAGTGAGGGAGACCCCCTTGTGCTTCCATCTGTACCCCTGCAGGTAGACCTGGTCACGGTTCTTGCAAGGCAGGAGGAACCGTTTGCTTCCATGACAGTTGGTCAGGGCCAGCGCTTCTCTCCTGCCTTAGAAGGTCTAGCAACGTCCAGGTTGCAATTGAGTCCAATTACACTAATATGTCTTGTTTGGGCCTGAACAGCAATATTTTTCTGACCTGCTCAAGTAGTTCTTTGGGACATACAGATTTTGAAAAGACACACATGCAGACCATAACAAGGAGAAATGTTCAAAAGATGAACATTGAGAATATTCAAAGTGTAGAATTCAACATCTGAGCCCCAAAAGTACCTCTGGAAGCACTCATACCATTAAGGCTCTCTCTGGTAGCCCTAACTTACAGAGCTGCTTCCTCAAACCCATACAACCCCAGCAGGTAACACTGTACAGCCCAGCCCCAACTTTATAAATTTGGAATCCGATTGGTGGTTGGTAGCCCCTGGCACAAAGAGCACAGAGTGGAAGTCACAGGGTGCCTACTCTTTCAGAGTAAGGTTACCTCATTACATTATCCCATAATGCCCATTATTCCCCATAAAAATGAAGACACACCCTCTCATTATTTTCTCATGCAAAAGCTCAGGCCTAAGACTCATGAAGTTGTCACAGTTCCTGGATCCTCACTTCCATTTCTCTCCATGAAGCTGTCTTCTCTTCTGAAGGCACCCTCAGCCCCAACCCAAGCCTTAGCAGAGTTCACGGTGTGGATCCAGCAGAACATTTTATTGTTTGTTTACTCTCTGAAAACCAACATATTTAAGACTGTAACATATATTTTTGATAACTGGTGCAAGGGGTGGATTTATGGCTTAATCAGACATAAATCAGGCTCAGAATTTACTGGTAGAAATGTTAAGTTGAATAATTACTTGGTGGCAGTTACCCGTTCTTGACACATTTATCTGCTGGAGCTTGAGCTCTGTACGTGCACGGACTGGTATGGCATTCCCTACTTGTGCTGCCTCGATTTAGGAAGGAATCACTGTATAATGTGTGGTGCAACATTTATAATCCAGGTGGTTGGGGACAGCCAAGAGAAGGGCAAAACCTGAAGTTGCCATTTTATTCCTCTATCTTAGGCTGAGTATACAAGTTCAAATAAGAAAATGCAAAATAATTAACTTAACAATTATTGGAGATGGTTTATTTTTTATTTTTTTTTCTTATTTCAGAACTTTTGTTTGTTTATTTATTTATTTTTATGGCTGGCTCAGCCTGCCCTGAGGGCAGAGTTGGCACAGCATGTGCTGCCAGGGATCGAACCGTGGTCCCTGCAGCTGCCTAAGCTTTCCTAAGCAGGCGCTTTAGACCACTGAGCCATCCTGCCAGGTCCCAAGAGATGGCTTATTTTTAACTAACAGATTTCTCTGGTATAATGTACATAGCTTCATTTTCCTGGCAGGCTCAGTGAGTCCTAAACTTATATGAATACCCAGTCTAAGTCGAATATCCAAGGTGATTCACCAGGTGCTTAGAAGCTATTCTACTCAGCTCTCAGGTTGGCTCCTCCTACTACCTTTGCCACTTGAATGTCCCTGTTAAATTCCTCCTACCAATCTGCCAGCGTGTCATGAGAGTGTCGTAGTTCCAGAGGCTGGGAGGCCAAGGCCGAGGCAAATTTGTGCGGGTGAGCATTCATTTGCTGGAACAGTGTCTTGTCACCATGCCCTCAGCTGTTAGAAGAGCCAGCCTCTTTCTCCAACCTATCTATCTCTACAGGCTCTAATCCCATCGCCAGCGGTTCTGCAGCTATGGCCTAACCACTTCCCAAAGACTCCATCATCATCACACTGGAGGTGGAAGCTCCAACATACGGATTTTGAAAAGACACAGAGAGACAGACCACGATAAGGACACATGTCTAAAAGATGAACAATGAAAATATTCAAAGTGTAGAATTCAAGGTCTGAGCCCCCAAAGTGCCACTGGAAGCATTCATCCTATAAAAGCACTCTCTGGCAGCCCTAACTTACAGGGCTGCTTCATCAAACCCACACAGCTCCATTCGGTAACACTATACAGGACAGGCTGAGGAGGCGGGGTCACTGTCCCCTCACAAGCAGTTTCTAATTGCTTCCAATTTTTGGACACTGAACAAGAAAGACAGGAACCCACATACCCAGACCACATCACCCCACATTCTGTCTGGAACAATTAAAAGGTAGAAGTTGTCGCTTCCAGCACACTAAATGAAGCCCAAACATATTTTATGTTGCTATTTTTACACGATGGCAAGCTGTCACTCCTTTTTTTATTTTAAATGCAAGCAGGGAAAATTTATCAGCGAAGATAGTCTGAAGCGTGTGGGCTAAAAGGCGATTGCCCTTAGAATTCAAGCTAAATTCACCCTCTTTGCAGATGTTTTAACTTAAAATAGTTACCTTTTGTTTGGTAAAAGTGTCAGCTCCCAAATCTTCCTGCTTTCAATTCTTCAAGGAAGACACCCAGGGATACAGTGTGAAGGAGACAGTTTAATCCAGAATTCCTGAGGACAGCTTGGTATTTTCAACTAAACTCAGTAGCGGAATGCAGACTTTACGGGCCCCACCCAAGCTCTCCCACCCTGATATTTTTTTTTCTTTTTGTCAGACAAAGTTTCATCTATTCCAAAGGGAGAAAAATAAGAAAGAAAAAGGAACAATGCTTACTTGAGCCATAGAATTTTATAAATGACTCAATTCTGATCAAATATAAAATGCTCGATACAGAGCAGTAATGGAGGAAATAAGAGAATAACTGGCTCTTGACGACTGTGGAGTTTTAACATTTTTTTATTCTTTTTTTTTTTTTTTTTTGCAAGAACAGCTGGGTTAGAGGTTGCAGCAGATCTGACTTTGGATGCATTTATTTTATTAAACACACACACAGTGTGTTTATAAATTATAGTTGGTATGTGAAAAGCAATGGCTGTATAAAAGAGGTGGTGTAAAATATATCTGTAGTCTAGGCTTTGAGGAGCTAGCAAGTCAATAGCAGAGAAAAAATGTAAACATCAGGTCCTATGGAAAGTCCACAAGGAAGGAAGTGTCCTAAGGAGGGGATGTCAGGTTCTGCTCAAGCCCGGAGAGGGCAAGCCACTCCTTTTCTTTAGAAGAGCCTTCCTGGAAGAAGGGGACTTTTGACAGCCCTCTCAAAATCAGAATGAGAAGGCCCTCAATTTCTTTTTTAATGTATTTAGTACAGGGTCTATAGGGTCTTACTACACAGATTGGACTCCGAGTGATCCTCCTGTTTCAGCTTCCCAAATGCTGGGATTACAGGTACACCACCACACCCAGTCTCAGTGGGCCCTGCAGGCTGGAGACAGCACAGCACACTGGGGATTGAACCCTAGTCCCAGTGTCTGCCTAAGCAGGTGCTTTAATCCTTTGAGTTATCTGGCCAGCCCTGAGATGGCCTTCAAAGGTTCCTCAAAGGAGAACAGGGCCAGAGGGTGTAACCCCAGAAGAGTCTGCTGCTCCAGAGAAGGACCGGCAGGTAAGGGGGTAGACTCAGGTCATGCTTGGCAGGAAATCGTGGGCTATGAAACTCACTTTGATTGGCTGGAGTAGGCTTTGCCTCGTTTCAAACGAATTCAGGTGATTCTACATCAATCAGTACATAGTCCATGCTTTCCTTATGTGTGATATTTCCTACAGAGAATTATGAAATCAACTTGCTCTCTTGTCCTCTCTCTCTCTCATTCTTATCATTCATTGTCTGCCTCTGTCCTTCTCTTTCCCTCCTCATAGCCACACACACACACACACACACACGCACGCACGCACGCACGCACGCACGCACGCACGCACGCACGCACGCACGCACACACACACACACAGATTCCCCCCGACCCCACAGGAAAAAAAATAGATCTTTAAGTCAACCGTAAACAGGCAGGGCCTCTGTTTCCCTTCATTAAATAATTACCCCTGTTTCAAGCTGCATTCTAAGTCCATTCAGAAACATCTGGAGGCAGATCCTGGACTTGCTTCCAGGGATTCAGGCTTGGAAACAGGCTTAAACACTTCTTCAGCTACTGTCCTTTGCTGGGGAAAGTGACAGCTCTGTGGAATTCCACTCATTGTCTGCTCTCATAAAAATATTTCTCATTTTTATAAAGAACAAAGAGCAGCTACTTAGAGAAAGCTTCTCACTGATCCAAGGTTTTACTGGGAGGCCTTGTTTCACTCTCTCCTGAACTTCCCCTTCAACTGTGGTTGCTACAGGAAAAGAGGGGTGTAGTATTTTTAGATTTGAACAATGCCACTTTTTGTGTGTGTGGTACTACGCAATGAATCCAGGTCCTACACTTGGAGCTACATCCAGACTAAGCTTTTTATTTTTTTTTCATTTTTAGATAAGTTCTCACTAACTCACTAAGTTGCCCAGGCAGGGTTCCTACGTATGAATCTCCTGCTTCAGTGTGCTGGAATAATGAAGTGAGGTAACATATTCCTCTTTTAAAAATTGACAGCAAATAATAGATTTTTTCACTAAGTTTATCATCAGGGTGCAGTGAGGAAATTAATTAACTGCTTGAAGTTCATATGAAAATACTCCTCAACTTTATACATGTCAGTTCTACCCAGAGGAACAGGTGACTTCTGCCATGCTGTTGCATAAATAAATCAAATTCAAGGCTACATTTGTGAGAAACTTCAGGAATAAAGCCACATTTTTGAGAAACTATGAATACAAGTGAAATTAGACTGCAGCACTGATATATTTTGTTAAAATATGAATAACTATCTTTAAAAATCAGACAATGTCATTATTTTGGACTAGGCCCCTGCATTAAGCCCTAATAGACTAGAGGAAAAAAAAAATGGAGTCCCTCAGGTTAAATCAAGCTGTGTAGGCTTCTAGGACATTAGAATTAGAGATATAACCATTAAATTTCCCAGGCCAATTTCAATAGGAAATATAATAAAATTTTTTCTTTCTAATTCTTGAAAAAAAAAGTAACCTGACTAGACCTGATGTTAATCAATCAGTTATCTTTCTATGTTCTGTTTCCCTTCCTCCCATCCTGCTTTACTAGAAAAAGAACTATGAACAGACAGATCCATTTTTTGTTAGTTTTGTCTCTGCTTTCTATAGCCGTTGTCTGTCTATAAAACCTATCTCTTTCATAGACCCACTGGACAATCTATTCCATTCCACACAATGAAGTATTGCCTAGTTCTAGAATTGAACATAAAAGTTCATTAAAGTCTTTAAGCACTCTTTGTAATTTGCTCTTTGACACCATTAAAACTTCTCTGATTAGTTCCAAGCTCATGTTTTGCAGCAAATGTTATTTGCTGCTGATTGACCAAATGGTGAATGGAATCATTGGGCAGGGAACTTCTCCCTATGGAAGGAGATGGCAAACAAAATGACAAGATTTCACCAGGCTTCAGGGAAAATTAAGCATTTGCTGAGCTCTCAGAGAAGGGAATGAACTCCAATCCCTACCCACCCCCCTTAGATTTGCTCAGGATTGTCAAGAGCTGGAAAACTTCAAAGAATAACACAAGTGTGGCTCAATTTTAGAAATACAAAGCTTTTGTAGTAACTAATTTGCCCAAATATTTATGTTTTGGTACATAGTTGAACCACTTATCAGACCTTAAGGAATTCTTTGTTTTTCATTTTTGTGCTTTTATTTCCTCTCCTCTTCTTACTAAAAGCAAAACACTTTGGCAGTCAAAACCGAGGATGCTTCTTTATGAAGGAATTAAGCCAGCCCAAGCTGGCCCTAGAGATCTGGTTCCCAAAGCTCTGCCTCACTCAAGAAATGCAGAAATCTCACTAGGAGAGAAACACTATCTATTCTGGTGAGCCTATTAAGCTTCTCAAGAGCTTTTTGCAGTGACTAGGCTTTTAAAAGGCTGCAAAACAGGAGCTGGGCTTTTATCCCAGCAAAGGAAAGCAGAGGTCAGTGAGTAGGGAGTGGACCCAACAACTTCTAGAGCTGGAAGATGCCAGCTTTTCTGCTCTAATCATGAGCAGCACTCATCACCCTCCACAGCCCAGCTGCTGCAAGCTTTCTGCTGTCCTAACCTTAAGGAAGTCAAGGACTGTTGGACAGATGAGGCCTATCCATACAAATGAAGGCTAAGTGGAACGCTATTCTTTACTCTCACAGAGACAGGGCTGAGGGAGGCATTTGCACAGACTCTGCTGAAAGCAAAGCTATGAAGGTGGGTATCCATGAGAATGGCTGAAGAATCACTGTTTTCCTCTGTTTCGCCATGTTGAGCACCATTTTCAGGGGCCTGCTGGATCCAGGTCTATGTTTCCTTTCAGGTCCTTTACCTCCCAGTTCTGGGAGGCTGCTGAACCAGCCATCCCAGATGGGTTCCAACCAGCCCCTGTTAGCCGAGCCTTGCTTCTCACAGGGACAGGAACACATTCCAAGACAAATCATAGCTGGGTGGGGGTGGGGCTGGAATGTCTGTAACCCACAGAGGGAAGACATCCTGCTGTGTTCCTCCCATCCTAGCCACATCTCCCCAAAGATCTCAGAGCATGCTCCAAGCCTGATCTCATGTTCTAATGGCTATTAATTTCTATTTTCATCTCTTTTGTTGACAATGACCTTCTTTTGCATGACCGTCACTTTGAATTTTTTCACATGAGCCAATCGTAAGACTCTGAGAATATCACACTGAAACCCAGAACTTGAGTACTAGTCACTCTACTCATTAGGTATCATTTCAAATCCGGTGCTCTGATCTTTGAAATTTAATGACAAGGCAGCAAGGAAAAGACTGTTATGATTTTACTCTTTGAAAGAGGAATATGTAATGTGGGACCCAGACAAGTTTCATACATATGTGTGTACATGTATGTGCAACATTACTGACATCCACTTCTCATAATGTCATGCTGACCAGTCTCTAGGATTTCTGTTTTCTTTCCTGTGAAAGAAAGACAATACCACCACTTCGCCAAGTTCTTGTTTTTCTGTTATAGTGCCTAGAACAGAGTAGGCACTTAATGTTTATTGAGTAAATACATGGATGCATGAATAAATATAAGGTTTCTGGGCCTGTTTCCTCATCTCAAAACTTACTATACTTAACTTACAAGTCAATTTGGAGGAATAAGGAGGTTAGTGTTTAAAAAAGGCTTTCGAAAATTTAAAAAAAAACTGACTAAAAATATCAGATTCTTACTACGTGACTACCACTATGGACAGCATGCAACAAAAATCTCATGTGTGTATCTCTTTTTTTATATATAGGCACTAGTTAATCTTCTCATATTATTCAGAGGTTATCTATGTTACTCTTAATTTTCTATACTTTTTGGTTTATGCTATGTGCCTTGTCTGTCCCATCAAAATTATTGAACATGAATTGGGCTCTTGAGATTGAAGAGATTCTGAGCTTGGTTGAGAAGAAAGTACACTGTCTGGAATAAGAATCAATATTAGGGTCAAATTGCCTGAATGTGTCCTGACTCCCCAATTTCCTAGGGTTTTAAAATTTCACTATGTTTTAATTTATCCATAAAATTGGGACACTAGAAGAATCCCCAATTCATAGCATTGCAATGGAGGTTAAATTGGACCATATATGTAAAAAATTTATTATTATTATTGTTATTGTTATTATTATTGTTATTATTATGATTATTATTATTTTGGTGGTATCAGGGGTTGAACTCAGGACCTTGCACTTGCCAGCAAGCACCTATTCCACTGAACTATCTCCTGGCCCTGAACATTTATTATTATCATCATCTCTGTTTTATAAATGGAACCTGAAGACTCATGGAGAAGATAAAGTCTAGCTAGATTTGTGTTGTTTCCTGGAGAAATAATGCAAACCCTGAGGGGATGACCAGCAGCATACTTTGGAAGCAGAGGCAGGAGACATCTTTACCCACAATCTCCATCACCTCCTCTGTGTTATCTCTAGTTCTTTACAGTTCCAACATCCACGGAATTTGAAAAGAATACCTAGGATCCCACTGAGGATGCTTCTTTCTCCATAAAGGAACTCAGCCAGCCCAGGCAGAGCCTCGCACTTCTCATGATAGTCACGTAATGCTCCCGTCAATGTAGTCTGTCTGTGAAGTCACATCACAATGTTGGCTCGAACTGAGCTTCTGGTCAAATAGGACACTCGAGACTTCATACGTCAACCGCTGACAAGTTATATACACGTAATCTCATACACCTCGAATAATTCATTTTTAGACCTAAAACCAGGCCTTTGCATTTATTCTTTTTTTTTTTTTTTTTTTTTTTTTTTTTTTTTTTTTTTTTTTTTTTTTTTTTTTTTTTTTTTTTTTTTTTTTTTTTTTTTTTTTTTTTTTTTTGCATTTCAGGGAAGAGTCTACAGGGTGTTCAGAGTCTCATTACTGGATCAGACTTGGAGTGATCTGCCTATTTTCAGCCTACCAAGAGCTGGGATGATAGGTGCGCTCCACCATTCCCAGTCTCAATTGCCTGTCTCTGTGTGTCCTGGTCGCAGGACTGGTGCAGTAGGCCCAGGGATCAAACCCCAGGTCTCTGTGCCTGCTAGCAGGAGCTTTAATCTGCTGAGCT
The DNA here is from genome assembly GCA_004027025.1 of Myocastor coypus. Lineage (NCBI taxonomy): Eukaryota > Metazoa > Chordata > Mammalia > Rodentia > Myocastoridae > Myocastor > Myocastor coypus. The sequence goes on from PVJA010000525.1 coordinate 119,224, forward strand.
ATTTGGCCTGCCCTGCATTTATTCTTCTTACATGTATTTTGGGATAACTGGGGTTGAAAACTGGGAAACCAGAGATTCTAATGGTTTCAAAAATGTGCTCCAAGATTTCACAAAATGGTAGCTATATGTGTACTTTTAAGCTATAATGGGACAAAGGTATGTGTAAAAAACAAAATCATTTATGAGCTAGGAATCATGACTGGCAAATATTAAACTATCTTGTACATAAGGGATTAGATGTAGTCTCAGGTTCTAAGTGGCTTGCCAAGAGGAGTGCTTGTAGAGAAGGCCAGTAGAGGCCAACAAACAATGTTTTAGGAAGCTGTTGTTTGACCTAGTGCAGAGGTCAGCTCAAATCTAGGTGTGTGTGGGCCCTGAGCCTCATTCACTGGTTCACTTGCAGGCGTTCCTGAGAGCTAATCGACCAACGCTTGTCTCCTAACTCCATCTGCAGGCCTCAAACCAGTCCTACTCCGTTTTTTTCCTTGATTCCCTAAAGATCAAATGAGACCATAGTTACAAAAATGTCTTCAAAATTGAAAAGTCCTTGCAAAAAAATTATAGTCACTATAGCCATGCAGTGCATAACAACAGTTCAATCAATTATTGTCCAAATAAAGAAAGCGATTCAATGAGACTTCCATCACTCAGGGATGTTGTAACCATCAATATAATGTCACACTGCCACATACTACTCACATATTTATGGTAAGGCTGCTGCATACAGATCTAGTGTGTTGCCAGCAGGATAAAGCATAGTAGATACAATTATATAAAGTACAGAAAGCTTGATAATGAAAACAAATGACTGCCATTGGTTTATAAATTCCCTATGCTCTAGTTTTATCACTATTTTAGGGTACTCAAAATATATCTTACTATACAACAGTCTACGGTCTTACATTGATGACAGCTGTATCTTGACAGTCCTGTTTCTTTCTTTCTTTCTTTCTTTTTTTTTTTTTTTTTTTTTTGCCTTTTTGAGACAGGGTCTCACTATGCAGCTCAGGCTGGCCTTGAGCTCACTTTTGTAGCTCAAGCTGGTCTCGAACTCACACTGATCCTCCTGCCTCAGCCTCCCAAGTGCTGGGATTACAGGCGTGAGCCACCACGCCCGGCTCAGTCCTGTTTCTTGATCATATCATTTTGTATTGTGCTTGACTTAATTCCATTTATCATGGCTCTGATATTTCATGATAGATACACAAGTGTATATGTACATATATCTGTATAATGGCATAGATTATGGAAGCATGCTGTCATAGCTAGATTTATGTTAAATAAACTCTGTGAACTTTTGAAGACAAAAATTACCCAACCATGCAATTCCGAGACATCATCATCATCATCATGAAGTGATGTACAGGAGCATCGTTCATAATTAAAATTCCACCTGTGTCCGTTTGAGTCTGATTCAATGGACTTATCCCTTAAGCACAGCTTTTGATTATTGCACACTGTAGAAAATGAACAAGCAGCTCTTGGGAGGCTGTAAACAGGCAGATCACTACAAGTCCACTCTAGTAGTGAGACCCTGAACATCCTGTAGACTCTTCTGGAAAAAAAAGAGAGAGAAAGAAAGAAAGTAGGAAAGAAAGAAAGAAAGAAAGAAAGAAAGAAAGAAAGAAAGAAAGAAAGAAAGAAAGAAAGTGAACAAGCTCTGGGGCCAGCCACATAGCTCAGCAGACTAAAGTATCTGCTTAGGCAAGCTTGGAGACCTTGGTTCGATCCCTGGAACCACATGCTGTGCCAGCCCTGGCCCCAGGGCGGGCTGAGTCAGCCACAGAGTCTGGGTAGTGGCACATGCCTGTCATCCCAGCACGGGAGAGGCTGGCAACAGGAGGCTCACTATGATTCAGCTGTGCAGTGAGATCCTGCGCACACACATGCGTGTGCGCGTGCACGCATACACACACACACACACACACACACACACACACAGAGAGAGAACAAGATTTAAAAAAAACATTCAGGATAAATCTTGTCCCATCTATGTTGAATTCAGCAACTTCACATACCATCACCAGTGTTCCTTCCATAATTAATTTTAACAAGTAAGAACTCAGGTTCTGTTGGGGTCAAAATATGTGCTAAGATTAGCAGCGGTTCTCAAACTGTGGGTTGAGACCCCAGCGGGGGTCGAATGACCAAAACACAGGGGTCACCTAAAGCCATTCCAAATCATAACTGTAGCAAAATTACAGTTTTGAAGTAGCCACCAAGATTATCTTTTGATTTGGGGTCACCGCAACATAAGGAACTGCATTGTGGGGTCATGGCATTAGAAATGTTGAGAACCACTGATTTAGAGTAACATAAGAATTGATAAAAACTACCCCAAAATAGATAAAAACTCAGGCTCTCAGTTGATAATCCTTCTGGCAACTTTATTTACTAGATGGCACTCATCTAATTTAGTGCAAATGTTAAATAAAGATAAAATCTTCATTGAAACTAATAGCAAATGTATTTAGTTGGAGGTCAGATTATAGATGACTTTAAATGCAAGGACAGTGAATTTCTTCTCTACTCTGCAGACAATCTGGGGCCACTAATAGTTACTGATGCAGGAAATTGCATGGGCAAAGTGGTATCTTTTTTAAAATTTTATTTTATGTATTTATCACAGGGTCTCACTATGCAGCTCAGATTTGTAGTGATCCTCCTGTTTTCAGCCTAGCCAGGTCTGGCATTATGGGCATGCGCCACCACTCCTGAACTTGTCAGCGCAGCTTGTGGGACTGCGGATTGAACCCTGATCCCCGTACTTGCCAAAGCAGTTTAGTCCACTGAGCTATCTCGCCAGCTCTCAAAGTGCTATCTTGGAAGAACTTTCTGAAAGGTGTTATCATGGGCTACTCTGAGGATGGAGCATAAAGTGGCAGCAAGAAGTCCCAAGCTCTTAATCTAAGAGAGTGCAGGGAAAAGAAATTCATTAAGGAGGAGGAAAGCACATCTACCTCTGACAATATGGCGCCAATCTGACTTGAAAACGCTTCCTTCAGGCATGTCTAAGATTACAGGATAAAGGAAAATGAATACTTTATTTTTTATGTAATTTATTTATTTATTTTTATGTATTTATTATACTCAGATATAGTGCAATCATTTTATTTATTTATTTATTTGGTCTTTTTGAGACAGGGTTTCATTATGCAGTAGTTCAGGCTGGCCTTGAGCTCACTTTTGTAGCCCAGGCTGGTCTTGAACTCGCACTGATCCTCCTGCCTCAGTCTCCCAAGTGTCAGGATTACAGGCGTGCGCCAGCACGCCTGGCTGGAAAATGAAAACTTTAAAGTGAAACTAAGATGATGGGAAAGAAAGGGAAAGCATGGAAGGAACAAGGAAACAAAGTAAGTCAGCTTCTGAACTGATGTTCCACTTGTCCTCTTATCTTTAGAAGCCATGGAACTTGAGTTTTAATGAGTATGGGAGATAAGACCTGGAGCCTATATGAGATGATGGCAGAAATGAGATTCCCACCTAAATTCATGACCCTTGTAGGCCTTACTCCTGAGGGAGAATATGAACCGGAAAAAAAATTCTTCAACCAATATAGCACCGTGGCATGGAAACCCACTTGTCTCTCTGTGGAAAAACAAAAATGTTTCCAATAATTTGAAATCATGCATCTTGCACAAATATGCATTTTGCTTTAAAACTTACTACACCAGAATTGTCTGATATCCTCCTAACCAAGAAATTATAATGTTAAAACTGGTCCCTGGCCAATAATATTTTGGAGTGGCTGGCAGAAACAATTGCAGAGACACTCCAGAGACAAATTACACAACCCAGACTCCAAGGTAGTTCCACAGGATTGCTCCAACCCCACACAGCATGATCTTACAGTAAAAGGAATCACAAAACACTGAAGGAAAAGAATTCAGTAAATGTTACAGACAGCAGAGTCCATCAGTACCACCTCCAACCTCCCAAGGAAGTGAGGTACTAGAACAATCTGAAAGAATATAAAGTAAGCATGTTGAGGGTAGTTAAAGATGTAGCAGAAGGAAAAATTCCACAAGAAAAGCACAGGATGCCATGACTCAAAGAAGAAAAAGAAAAAAAAAAAGACAGCTGTTTAAAAGAACCAAATATAAAATCTAGAAGTGAAATGCATAGTTTAAAACACAAGAGATATACTTAACAGCAGATTAAATAGAGTTGAAGAATTACTGAAAGAAAACCAGCTAAAGCAACATATCATAGCATGCCCCACCAAAATAATGCTGTGGAGAATTTAGAAATGAATATAGAAAAAAAAAATAGCATGAGATGGCTCCATTAACTCTAAATGGACTTCTGAAAATTAAGGAGAGAGAATGAAAAATGGAGGCAGTATTAGAAAAGGGAAGGCTGGGGAGATAGCTCAGCAGCTTACAAGCAAGTACAAGGTCCTGAATTCCAACTCTGGTACTAAAAAAAACAAAAAGAAAGAGAAAGAAAGAAAGAAAGAAAGAAAGAAAGAAAGAAAGAAAGAAAGAAAGAAAGAAAGAAAGAAAGAAAGAAAGAAAGAGAGAGAAAGAGAGAGAGAGAGAGAAAGAAAGAAAGAAAGAAAGAAAGAGAGAGAGAAAGAAAGAAAGAAAGAAAGAAAGAAAGAAAGAAAGAAAGAAAGAAAGAAAAAGGTAACGATCCAAACTTCTCAATCAATGGAAAATATAAATATTTCTCAACTCAAAGAAACACAGTACCTCTTAATAGCATATATAAAAGTTCAAGGACCTGTTTCCAGCAAGGATCTTTCCAAAGCTCTATCACTCTTGACTCTTTAGGGATTCAGGTCAGGACTAACGTCATCTTGATATCATGGCAGCCACATGAAATATAATTGCCCACAGGTTGGTGTTACTTGGCTTTCTTCTTTAGGGGACGGCTCATGCTACTCATTTTGCCTACTTATAAGAAATCAGGTGGTTTCTCTTTGAAGTGTGTGAGGCATCAGAGGAAGGGGGAAATCACATCGCTCAGAGCCTTCACTTCGAGACAGACCCATCTAGAGAGCAGACTGTGGAGCAGCCTGAGAAGTGCAGGGAGCCAGGGCCGCACATCACTATGAACATTTCTTCATAGCTCCCTACTCAGACAGACCTAGGTGTGGACGCAAAGAGACTTCCATAGGTGCTCATGGATCCAGTGACTCCATTAACAGGTTTCTGAACTTTGTCCTATTGTACTCAGATACAATGCAGTCATTTTCTCAAATGACGGGGATGTTTGGTTTGGGTTTTTCTTATCAGCAGTGATGGTTTTAAAGCAGAAAATAATCATTAACTGTATTTCTTTTCCTTCATTAGATACATAATGGGGAAAGTTTGTATTTCCATGTACTGTGGAAGGCACTGTGGGCAGAAAGCTATGTTCTCAAACTTCTGAATTAGAATGTTTCCTTTAGCACAATATCATGTGTAATGTTCTCTGTCTCTTTCTCTGTCTTTCTCTCTCTCTGTCTCTCTCTGTGTCTCTGGCTCTGTTTCTCTGTCTACCTCTGTCTCTGTCTCTCTCTCTCTCTGTCTGCCTCTGTCTCTCTATCTCTGTCTCTCTGTTTCTCTCTGTCTCTGTCTCTGTCTCTCTGTTTCTGTCTGTCTCTGTCTCTATCTTTCTGTGTGTCTCTGTCTCTTTCTCTCTGTCTCTATCTGTCTTTCCATGTCTGTCTGTCTGTCTCTCTCCATCTCTCTCTTTCCTTAGAACAGAGCCTCATTAGTTGTCCAGTCTGCCTCAAACTTGAAATCTTCTTGATCATAATTTGGGTTACCATCATCTTACCAGGGCCCAAATCCTTTCCATTCATTATTATGAGTAGCTCTTATAGAGTTCTGGGTAGTGTTTTCGTGGTTTATTTTCTTGGAGAGTTTTCTTTTCCCCAAAGTGTGGAAACTCATCAACATCCCCAAGATAGCTGTCCTTGGATCCTGCTCCAGGATGCTATGAACCTCCCTTGTAGCATGTACTCTAGCTTTTTCAGGAGACTGAAAATAACTTCTAAATGTGCATGCAGAATTCTCTCCAGCAGGAAACTGTCTCCTCTAAGTACCACACTGCCAGAATAAAGGCAGCACGCACTTCTAAACACTATTCTGCACCAAGTGATATTCCCTGATTATTTGAAGCTTTCATCTGGGGTAGGGCTTATTATCTACCCTACCTATATCCCTAGCACTAGGGGCCCGGCGGGATGGCTCAGCGGTCTAAAGCGCCTGCTTGGGAAAGCTTGGGCAGCTTCAGCGACCACGGTTCGATCCCCGGCACCACATGCTGCGCCAGCCCTACCCTGGGGGCGGGCTGAACCAGCCATAGAAATGAGTGAATAAACAAAGGTTCTGAAACAAGAAAAAAATAAAAATAAAAAATTCTCTATATCCCTAGCACTGTTCAATCCTCCTAGGCAACAAAAGTTTTAAATTTAACAGCGAAGTCCCTTATAGAAATAGGACAACATATACTCACAAATTGAGTCCCACACTTAGGGCACCCAATAGTACTTCAAATAAGTATATAAATTTATTTCTACTAAGAACAAGTTCTACCGGGACACACACACACACAGTGAATACACACACGCACGCACGCACACACACACACGTAGTGATCAGTAGAAAAGGGAGAAAGAAATATCATTCCTCTAGGAATGTTTGACTGTTACCCAAACCAGCATGATACACACACACTCGCCAGATCATACGCATGCGGTATTACCACCCACGTTTAAACTTCAAGGTTTACTTCAACCTTTTGCCAATCCAAACTCAGTTATTCAAATACACTGAATGGTGCTTGTTCATGTGCAGTTGCTTTTTGTCATTAAGATTCTCCAAATAGTGGAGTCTGGATCGTGCGCTGCGAGGAGGTGATGTATCAATATCAAGGCACTTCAAAGAGATACACTTGGGTTGCATCTACTTAACACCAAATACCTTAATGAAAATTGAAAACAGTGAATCTCAAACACATATCCAGATGGTTGGCATGATACAAAGAGTCTTGGGTGGTACAATGTGAAAAGAAATGAATAAACTTCCTCGTGAATTTTGGAAAGAAATGCAAATCTGGCAGCTTGACTATGAGTTTAAGAATTAACTCTTTATATCAAATGTTGTTTGAGTTTCTGCATCCTTCGCAAAGAATTTACATATGTGTCTGCTTTCTCTGTAAGCCTCTTTATATACTGTGGAGACTGAAGAATAATTTGTTTTTCTGTGTGATAACCAGCTTTACCTATGTGAAACCTTGGTTATAACACTGTTGCATATTAATGACCTCCTAAGGTTTAATACAATTGATAAACATAAGTAATTTTACATCATATGAAATGTATATTTTTATATGCTATATATGCTCTGCATATTTTATAACATTCCAAACTTCTGTTGCATTATATGAATTACATTACTCATGTAATTAATATGTGATAATTATAATATGTAATCTGCTATCATTTAGCTGATGCTATTAAGTATTCAATATGGTATCCCTGTGGGGATAACAACATATACAAAATGTATTCATGACTTGAAGAACACTACAATTTTGTCAGAGAGGATTTGGGGGTTAGAGAACATCTGTGGTTTCTAGAAGCAGATCATTTTCTCCAAAAACACACAAGTGCTGGGTTTTAAAAAAGTTGTTATTACATGTTTGCAGCACCCAGCGATTATATTCACCCTGAGTATTTGGCCCATATGCATCACACATCTTAATTCTTCTCATGCTTTGCTCCCCTATTCCTGCATCTCTAGATCATTTTCCATTTGCAAATGTTCCCTCTCCCCGACTTCTACTATTCATCCCTTATTTTCCTCTGTGAGTTACATGCACCTGGGGTTTCTCATATGAGAGAAACCATGTGCTATGCAAGCTGTGCGCCTGACTTATTTTAGTTAACGTTATAGTCTCAAGATGCATCCATTTTCCTACAAATAACTCAAAAGTATCCTTCTTTATGGCACTAGTCGTGTTTAGTCTTTGCCTCCATGGAAGGGTTTACCAAGATGGAACTCTCAGCCAGGAGCTGCTGTGGCATTGGTGACTATGGCCAGCAGGGGACAATACCCCTGCTTCCTGAGGCCTGAGCCTTTCTCTAGGGCAGCGGTTCTCAACCTGTGGGTCACGACCCCGGCAGGAGTCCAACGACCAAAACACAGGGATCACCTAAAGCCATCAGAAAATACATATGCTATGCCATGGTGAAATGTTATTTATTGGAATTAGCAATAAATATTCTCAACATATAATTAAATATTGTTTTTGTGATTAATCACTATGTTTCAATTATGTTTGATTGGTAGTAATGAGAATACATAATGCATGTCAGGTATTTACATTCTGAATCATAACTGTAGCAAAAGTACAGTTTTGAAGTAGTCACCAAAATTATTTTTTGGTTTGGGGTCATGGCAACATGAGGAACTGTATTGTGGGGTCACAGCACTAGAAAGGTTGAGAACCAGCGCTCTAGGGGAAGTGCTCAGAGGGGTGGTTGATGGTACCCAGCCTAAGCTGGGCTGGGAGGTGATCTGTCAAATGCTGGGCCTCAGAGACCTATTATGGCAACATATTCATGCTGTTCATCTTTGGAGCCAGTTTTTATCAGTGCTGAAACATTCTTTGGACCTTCTCTTGCTAAGTGCAACAATATACTCAATTATTGATAGGAAGAATTTGAATTAGACTGTTACTTGCCATGATGGGATATAAAAAATAGCATATGATTGTGTAGCTGTGGCTGAAGGAAAGAACAAGCGGGCAAAACAAGAGTTCATAAGAAATAGAAGTAGAGGGGTAGTTAGGGCGCAGAGGTGGAGGCCAGTCTTAGTTGTGCTATTGCAATGAAACACCTTAGGCCGTGTAATACATAAGCAGCACACGGTGACTGCTCCCGCTTCTGGAGATGAAATAAGTCCGCCATCAAGGTGTCAGCAGGTTTGGGTCTGGCGAGGGCCTCTTCTTCATGCAAGCACCTTCTAAATGTTCTCACATGGCATTTATCTCTCTTTCAGCTTCTTTTACAAAAACATTACTCTAATTCTTAGGCCTTATAATTTAATTACTTCCTAAAAGGCCCCACCAATTAGTCCAGACACATCAAGGATTTGATACTTGCATATTCATTTTGGGGCACACTAACATAGCGAAGTTACAGTGGAAGCAGAGAGACCTGTAAGGAAGGGAGGAGGGTACTCGATCTTGGACTAGAAGAATATAAGTGAGAATAAAAAGAAAGAACAAATAGAAAATATGTATATTTGCAACAAAGTTGGTAGGCTTGGCTACTAACTAGATATAGAATAAAATAGTGAGAAGAATTACTAATTAATTACTGAGATTTTGGTTTACGGAAATTACAATAAATACATATTCAGGCCTCAGCAGAGGGAGGAGTTCCTGCCACGTCTGCTCATCTGCAGTGGATGGTACTGCAGAACTGCTCCAGCTTCCTAACCAAGCAGAATAAGCAGGTGTACAGCACGGAGCCCAATAACCTGAAGATCCGAGACTCTACACTACAATGGGCTGATTCATGGCAAGACCATAAGCGTAGGGCCCGCCGCTGATGGCACGGGAGTCGTCGTGGTTATGAAGCAGAGATCTGGGCAGCGGAAGCCAGCCACCTCCTGTGTGCGCCCTGCCAGCAACAGCAAGGCACGTGCCACCCTCAGCAGCATCTGCCATGTGATCTGAAAGAACAAGACCTCCCGGACCTGCGCGTGGCTACAGTCCACAGAGCCAACGCCATTCTGCGCAGCCAGAAGCCCGTGATGGTAAAAAGGGAGCGGACCTGGCCCACCAAGAGTACCTGAGCCACCCCAGCAATAAAGAGCTTTCCTGTGATCTTTAACCATGAAAAAACAAACAAACAAGCAAGCAAGCAAACAAACAAACAAGAAAAACAATGTTCAGAAGAGAGTTGATGAATTTATCCCAGAATCCAGTAAGGTCAACGCAGAGAGATGGTGAAACTGAGCTTGAAAAAGAAAATCTCAGAAACTAAACACAAAGGTCGGCCAAATAGCTTAGCAGGTTAAAGCACCTACAAGCAGGCACAGCGGCCAGGCCTTCGATCTCTGGGTTGGCAGCGCCAGGCCCCTCCTGCCACCCCCCACTCCCCAATTGAGACTGGGCACCGCGGTGCCGCCTGTAATCACACCTCTTGGGAGGCTATAACCAAGCAGATCACTAGGAGTCCGATCTAGTAGTGAAACCCTGAACACCCGTAGACCCTCCCCCCCAAAAAAAAAGGAAATTAAAAACGAAGAAGGAAAAATTAGAGCCACTAGAATGAATTAATTCACCCAGGTGCTATGTGGAACAAAAGATAGAGAACAGGGTGAAGAGTACGTTCTTAGAAAAAACTTAGGTTTTGAGTTAGAAAACAAGGTGACACGGAAGACAGGATAAAAGGACTAAGAAAGGAAAGCCAGCCAAAGAAAGCAAGGACTTCACAGAGGCAGAAGGTGGTTAATGATGAATGAGGAACAGGGTCAACCAAAAAAAATGTGAATAAAACTAAACACTGTACTTGGCAATTAAAAAAAAAGAATTGGTGGGCCCATAAAAGCTGAAGCCAGACTGAAAAGATTAAGAAGAGGATAGACCAGCGGTTCTCAACCTGTGGACCATGACCCCAGCGGGGGTCAAATGACCAAAACACAGGGGTCGCCTAAAGCCATTCCGAATCATAACTGTAGCAAAATTACAGTTTTGAAGTAGCCACCAAAATTATTTTTTGGTTTGGGGGTCACCGCAACATGAGGAACTGTATTGCGGGGGTCATGGCATTAGAAAGGTTGAGAACCACTGGGATAGACTGTGTCAAACAGAAGCAGAACACTAGATGAGTCTTTCTTCTCTCTTCTTTTTTTGTGGTGGGGAAGATGGCACTAAGTTCCTCAGGCTGGGCTGATCTCAAACTTGTTATCCTCCTGCCTCAGCTTCCCAGAGTGCTGAGGATATAGGTGTGATGTATCATGTCTTTCTGAAAAGATGAGCTTTTAAATAAATTTAGTGGCAAAGAGAAAGAGAATTAGAAACTTACTTGAATCGGGGCAGACTGGAAGAGAAGAGCTTTTATGGGTTGGGTCACACGGCAGGTGTTGGGTAGAAGAAACCTGTGTGCAAGTCCAGGCAGCAAAGTCCAGTGGTGGAGCTAGAGATGGGGCAAAGAGAATACGTGGACATAGAGAGGACAGAGATCCAAGGTGAGTAGAACAGACCTTAGCCAAGAGACTCCAGCAGGAAGTTAGCGATGGAGGAGGCAGAGGCTGTAAAAGGCTGGGTGGAGCCCAGAGTGGCAGAACCATAGACTTCTAAGGTGGATGAAATGGAACAGTGGGAGAAGAGGGAGGTAGACCAGATGTCGGAGGTGACAGAGTTAGGGTGGATGGTTTGGGAGAGGCAAGTGGTAACCTGGAAGGATTGCTTGGTGGTCTTTGATTCTCTTAGATATCTTACTGATCTCTTAATGTCTCTGCATGTTTGATTTGCATTCAGCATCAGACACTGTGGATGACACAGTGCGACACAGAGAGAGAAAGAAGCAGAATGGAGCTGAATCCTGCCTGGCACAATAGCTTTTCTTTGGTTCCATTCAGTTTCTTTCTTTTTTTTTTTTTTGTGATACCAGGGGTTGAACTCAGGGCCTTGTGCTTGCCAGGCTAGCACTTATTCCACTGAGCTATCTCCCTGGCCCCAGTTCCTTTTAATCTGGAAGTCTTCCCTAGCTACCCTCATGCTGACATACAAAGATCTTATGACTCATGAAAGCCAAGTGTCAACTTTAGTCCTAAACTTACCTTCTACATTGATATTTTACAACTTATGCTAGTCCTAACAATAGTATTAATCAGCCAGTGTTTTTTCTTTAATTCTAAAAGATGAATAAGGCCAAAAAATGTATAACTAGACTAACCCACAGTTCTCATTCCTGTGTATCTCCAAAAAATTAGGAATGGTAGAGAGAAGACAGTTTTGTGATATGATTTATACTGAGTCTTAGTGCCTTGAGTCTGGGTTTTTCCAGAGCTTAAGTCGAAGTGCAGTACTCCTGTTACAACTTGCAAAGCCTTGAGCTGATAGTACAGTACTTCTCCCCTCTTCCGAGTTTCACTTTCCATGGCTTTGGTTATCTCTCATCAACTGCAGCCTGAAAATAATAAAGAAATAAATGCTTCTGGATTTCACATTGCATCCTACTCTGTGTAGTATGAGGAAATGTCACACAGTCCTGCTCCATCTACCTGGGATGTGAATTGTTCCTTTGTCGCTATATCCACAATTTCTAACTACCCACTAGTCATTTAGTGACCAGCCTGGTTACTGGATCAGGTGGAAACCTCAGGCTCTTTGTTGCATAATCCAGTGCAATGATATGCCTCATAATCAAAACTGCTCAGTAATTCCAGCTACTCTGTAGGTGGAAGTAGAAGGATCACAAGTTCAAAGCCAGCCTGAGCAATATACTGAGACCTCTCCAATTAACGCTAATAATAACCATAAAATGCGAAGGTAGTGGTTGCTGCCCAAGAGTGCTTCCTTTATGAAAAAGTGAAAATATACTTTCGGAGAAAGAGATTATATTCACAGAATTTGCATGTCAGTATATTATTATTATTGTTCTATTTTATTATTATTGTTAATAGTTCACGGTGCCTAATTAATAAAGTAAACTTTATGATAGTTATGTGTGTTTCAAAAAATTCAGTCATGTATGTATAGCACCTGACTTCAGTATCTACTGGGATTCTTGGAATGTAGACCCCGTGGATAAAAGGTGTAAACTTATCTGTTTGCTTTATGATGGTGAGAGAATTGAGGAACTGAAGTTCCTCAAGGGTGAGTTTGGCAGGAGTCTCTATTACTTAGACCTGTTTTCTGGTCTGACTAGGAGCACAGACGTGTTGCTCGATGTTCTGGTCTTTTATCATTTCGGGATGTTTGATTTGCATTTAGTGTCAGGCAGTGTATATGGGGTGTGTGTATGTGTGTGTGTGTGTGAGAGACAGACAGACAGACAGAGACAGAGACAGAGAGGTAGAGAGACAGAGAAGAAATCAGGATGGAGGTGAATCCCGGTTTGAGTCAGGCTTTTCCTGGTAAGCTGGTAGCCCCAGAACTGAAGCTCAGTGTTCACGTCAGCACTGGCAACTGCCCCTGCAGAAGGTTGGCCGGGGCAGCTGTCGTTCCCTCTCACCAGGAGCTCACCTCCCTGCTATATCCCTTGGTGACCTTGCTTCCTCCAGGTGACAGTTTCCTATACCTTAAGCATCACTGACAGGTCCCCTAAGTGCTGCTCCTTTCCTCTGCCTTTGTCTTCAGACCTCAAGGTAATGGAAAGAGTCTGCTTTCTTCTTTTTTTAAGATGTACTATTCCAAAGCTGGGCGTGGTGGCGCATGCCTGTAATCCCAGCACTCGGGAGGCTGAGGTAGGAGGATCGGTGTGAGTTCCAGACCAGCCTGGGCTACAAAAGTGAGCTCAAGGCCAGCCTGAACTGCTTAATGAGACCCTGTCCCAAAAAGACAAAAAAAAAAAAAAAAAAAGATGTACTATTCCTTTGTTTTGCTTTAAATAAATATTTTCAAATCTTGCCTTTGCCTATTACTTTTACAAAACATTGTATTTTGATGAATATCTTTTGATGATCTACATTCCACTGATCCCTTTTCTCTTATCCCCAAATAGTCTCTCCACTGTCCTATTATCTTTTTTTAGAGTCCATAGCTGGGAAAGTAAGCAAAATCTGTCTTTCTGACTGACTTATTTCCCTTACCATGATAATCGCTGGTTCCATCCGTTTCCTTGCAATGATGTAACTTCATTCTTTAAAGCTGAATAATTCCCCATTGTGTACATGAACTAGAGTTTTTTATCTGTTCGTCAATGGGCCCTGAGGCTGGATCCATATCTTGGCTAGAGTGAAGTGCACTGCAGAAAACAAAGGTATGCAGTTTGCCCTGTGGTATGTTCCCTGTAATTCCTTCACATAAATTCCAAGGAATGCATCAAACCATAGGTCAATTTCTGAAGAACCTCCCTGTTAATTTTCATAGTGTTCGTGCTGATTTGCAACCCCACCACCAGCCTCGCCTCCATCCACTGCCACCCCCAACCTCCTCAGCCTTCATTGTTTTTTGCATTCTCGACCCTGATCTTTCTGATGGGAGTGAAATGGCCCTTCATGTAGTTTTGATATGCATTGCACTAGTGGCTAAAGAGGTTAATATCTTCTACACATTTATTGTCCATTTTTGCCTCTGTTTTGAGAAATATCTGTTCAATTAACTTACCCACTTATTAATTGGGCCATTTGAATTTTTTGTGTACTTTTTGAGTTCTTTACACATTCTAGATATTTATCTTCTTTCTAAGGGGTAGCTGAAAAAAAACTTTCCAAATTCTGTAGGCTGCCTCTTTATGCCATGACTTGTTCCTCTTGACGTGTGGAAACTTCTTACTCAACAGAGTCCTCACTGTTGATTTTTTTTTTTTTTTTTTGGGACCGGGGTTCGAACTCATGACCTTGCACTTGCCCAGCAGGCACTTGTGCCTCGGAGCTATCTCCCCAGCCCCACTATTGATTTTTGTTATTATTTCCTGTTCTGTTGAAATCCAATACAGGAAGTCTTTGTGTGTGTCTGTGGGTTCAGATGCTAAGTCTTTCTCCTATTTTTCTTTTAGCAGTTCCAAGGTTTCATGTCTTATACCTAGGTCTTCCATTCACTTTAAATTGAGTTTTGCAGGGTCAGAGATAAGTATATACGTCTTAGATTTCTATGCACGAATTTTCAGTTTCCCCAGCACCATTTGTTAAAGAGGTTGTCTAAGGGGCTGGGGAGATAGCTCCGAGGCACAAGTGCCTGCTGGGCAAGTGCAAGGTCATGAGTTCGAACCCTGGTCCTACCAAATAAAAAAAAAAAAAAAAAAAAAAAAGAGGTTGTCTTTTCGCCAATGCATATTATTTGTACTCCTTTGTCTTGAATCAAATGGTTGTAGCTACAAAGGTTTGTTTCTGTGTCCTCTGCTCTGTTCCACTGGTCTACATATTTGTTCTTGTGTCAACATCATGCTGGTTTTGTTCTGATGGCTTTGTAGTATAATTTGAAATTGGGTATTGTGATACCTCCTACCTGCTCTTTCTGCTTAGGATTGCTTTAGCTACTCTGGGTCTTTTGCATTTGCACTTAAATTCCAGAATTGTTTTTTCTAGTTCTGTGAAGAATAGAATCCGAATTTTGGTGGAAATCTCATTGGATGGGTAAGTCATCTTTGGTACTATGGCTGTCTTAGAAATATTAATTCTGCTAATCCATGAGCATGGGAGATCTTCCATCGTCTAGTGTCTTCATCAATTTCTTCCACCATTGTGGAGGTCTTGTGCCTCCTTGTTTAAGTTAATCCCTAAAAAAATTTTTGGTTTGTTTTTGAAGCTATTACAAATATGATTAGTTTCCTGATTTCTTTCTCAGTCTGTTCATCTCTGGTGTATAGAAAAGCTATTGAATTATAATGGTGACTTTGTGTCCTCTCTCTAGACCTGTGTCACAATTCTCCAAGCTGAGAGGCACAAAGAACAGAGGTTAGATAGGTAGATATCAGAACTATATATCCTGGAGTTTACATTCCCCGGTGACATTCATCAGCTGATGACACTGGGCAAGGCCACTGGACCTCATGGCCCTCTGTCAAAAGGAGCAATAGCACTTCCCTGTGTGGGTTCTTTTGAGGGGAGGGATAATGAGACAAAGGGGGTGCAAAGTGCCAAGTCTCAGTCATTATCTAAAAACTCTCCACCCAAAGGTGTTATAAGTGGTAACTCCTATGTGTTGGTTCTCTGTGATTTTTGTATTTTAGTTAAAACTCAAAGAAAAGCCAAAGGAATTAACACAAAAAGATAAAACTATAATAGCAAGAGTGTAGAGAGCTTCCCATCATTCTAAAATCTTCCTAATGCAGCTGTTGAAAATAATGGCTTTCCTGAACAGCTATTCTGTGAGATAATGCTGCCTCTGAATCCAGGGGAATGACTACTTAAGACCCACCAGAGGCCAAAGGTTTTGTTCATCCAGGAAACATGATCAGGGAAGAATGGGCTCAAAGTCATTCTCTACCACTAAGTACAATAGCACAGAAGGCTTGCTATTCATTTTTTTGTTTAGATTTCATTTTCATTATTTTATATTCAGGAAAAAAATAGGTTAGTAGCCAATCAGATGTCCACAAAGTCATGACTGTAGTAATATCACCAAAAACAGGAAGTGAATTAACCCAAGTGATTTATTTCCTAATATTCATTCAAAAATCTCCAGTGTGTCTGACTAAAATTTGCTCACTTTAAAGGCTAAATAAAATTGATAAGAGTACATTAATTTGGAATGAGCTCCAACATGAGTCCCCAAAAAACCAATCCAAAAATGAAGTTACTCGGTGGTAAGTTGCCATGTCACTGAACAGCAATGTAGGGTGTCTACGTACGAGAGCTGGTCTTCCAACATACAGGAGAAAGAAGACAGGCAAACCCCCAAGCTGACTGGTTTTCTGAAAAACAAAAACAAAAACCAGCAACCGCTCCCAAATAGGCTGGTCAATCTGGACCAGCACAATACGGAAGCCCGAGCTTCTTCTGCCCACGCAAGGAGAGCAGCTTGCCGTTAACCAGCCTCCGTTAGCATTCACCATCCTTTCCTGTGCCAGCTACCTTCAGGAGGCTAGAAGCGGGCTCATGAATTGCTAATAAAAGCCAATTTGATCTTTGAAAACTTCATTTGTTAACATTTTATTTTTTGGTAGGAATAAAAAAAGTGGAGGATAGCCGGATAACTCAGCAGATGAAAGCACTTGCTTAGGCAGAGCTCAGGGACCAGGGTTCGATCTTCAGCTCCACATGCTGTGTCAGCCCCACTCACTGGAGGCATGCTGAGATGGCGATTGAGACTGGGCATGGTGGTGTGGGCCTGTAACCTCAATGTCTAAGAGGCTGAAAACAGGAGGATCACTACAAGTCCCATCTGTGTAGTAGGACCCTGTAGGTCCTGTACTAGATACATTTAAAAAAAAAATCAAAGCGGGCTTAGGGATTATAAACTAAGGAGTAGCTAAGGAGTAGAATTCTACCGTGGTCCTGAAATTGCCACGCCTCCATTGTTTTTGCTGAATTCCTCAACCTGGTCCCAAAGTCTGTGAAAGACACAATAACCCTTAATTAAATGCTGTGACCTTCTGAGCCCTGCACAGGTCTCCACTGTCAGGACATCCATATATTCTAACCTCATGGAATGGAGTCTTACTGACCACTACTAGCACCACTTGCTCAGCTGCTCTAGTCCCGAACTGTTTTTTGGTCTTGAGAAGATTTCCTAAGACTCTTGATGACAGGCCATGGTCACTTCCCGGGGCATGGGGGAAGGTGCACTTCCTCAGGCTCCTTTGCAGCCAGGGTTCAGAATATGCTTGAGGCCGTGCCAGACAGCCATGCCCGCTGATGCCCTTAGTTCCATGTCCAGAGAACCTGGTGTTTGTTATTATTATTATTATAGACTAGGAATCGAACTCATGACCTTATGCTTGCCAGGCAGGCACTGAAGCCACTGAGCTACCTTCCCAGCTTCCGTCTGGTGTTTGGAGGCCACTGGATCAACACTGCAGGCCTTCTAAGGGCAACAGTGGCTCAGGAGCCACAGCTGTGGACATGGCTGGTGACACCACAGGGCAGCTGTGGCATCCAGAATCATCCATACTCGGTGGCTCTGGAGCAGAATTTGATCACAGTCCTGGTGACTGCCAGCACTCATTTGTTTTTGCTTCATTTCACAGCCTGGTCCCAAAGTCTGTGAAGGACAGAACATCCTTTAATTAAATGGCTCCCTCTCTTCCCCCACTTAAATCATCTGGATCTGTTTCAGTTGTTTGCAACTATAAAACGCTGACTAATCCAGCTGGTGAGATGGCATTTTTTTGCCCCGTGATGCCAGCTGTCTGATAATACTTTCCTTTTTGTTTCTCGTTACGGAATTCTAAAGGTCACTGTGTCTGTGTCAGTGCCCAGTCCCTGATGACAAAAGGAAAGTTGCTGATTCTATTTCTTCAAATCTTCAGCAGGAGGGAAGCACCATCGGTGTTGATTGAGTTTCTGTACACCATGTATTTTCCAGCGTCTTTGCTTACCTGGAAGCTTTAAGTTGGGTGTGAAACGTCGTGGATGAAGTCTCGTTCGGTGCTGAATAGTCCTGCCTTCCTATAAATATCCTTGAGTTTTTTGCTGATGCTGCTGTGATGAACTATCCCCAAACTTAGTGGCTTAACACAGTGGAACTGGCTCTTTCCACAGTTCTGGAGGCCACAAGTCACAGGCCACCTACAGAGCTGCGCAGGGAGAAGCTACCTCTTGCCACTTCCAGCTTCTGTGACTCCTGGCGTTTCCTGAACAGGCCCCAGTCTCTGTTTCATGTTCATAGTGCCTCCTCCTTTGCCTTCTCTCTTACCTTTAGCTTTATACTTAGGGGGAGGGGTGTTAGAGCCCATCCAGGACGTTCTCATCTCAAGATCCTTAGCATAAGCACTTCCGTTATCAAGAGGAAAAGTAACGTGTATAGGTTCCGGGGATCAGGGCCTAATAGCTGCAGGTTATCACTTAGTCCATGGTGCCTGGAAGTAACTTCATCTTTTGGTTATGCTTTAAAATTTCATGATGTGGAATCAGAGAGCTCCAAGGAGTGACATTCCTCAAGTACAATGTTAGAAATAGGAGCTCTGTGGAATCGCACACGGAGTTGATAGCAGACCTGGTCAGGAAACTGAGACACAGCTGAATGTCCCCAAGAGAGGAAGAAGCTCTCCATGAGAGACAGACTGCCTATCTGAACCAACCAACACTAACAACATCTTGTTCTCAGTAGGGTTTGATTCTATACACGATGTGGAATTCAGAGTGCTAGGCTGGACACCACTGAGGCATCCTTTTGTTCCATGGAAGTAGGAGCCAAAGAATGGTTTTCAAATTCTACACCAAGGTCTAAATTTATTGAATTAAGGAAAGGTTGAGCTAAACAAAAAGAAAACTAATGTTGAGGCCTTGGCTATAGCCATCCTCAGCACTAGCCCTGGGCAAGGGCATCTGAAAAGTAACAAGAAGAGGACAGGACTCTTGACTATCTGGAGCAGGCTCGAGGCCATGTGTTATGGTATATGTCTAGTTGTCCTCCCAAAGCCTCATGCAGTCATGGGCAGGGACTTCTATAGATTGAGACTTGATCCATGATCCCTGGGATTATGTGTTTTAAGTACTTCTGGGATTATGGGTGTAGCCTAAGGTGGATAGGCTAAAGCAGAGAGCCTAATGTAATTTAAAAAGAGAGACAGAAGGGCTCGGGAGATAGTTCTGTGCCACAAATGCCTGCCTGGAAAGTGCAAGGTTGTGAGTTCGAACCCCAGTCCTGCATACATACATACATACATAAATAAATAAATAAATAAATAAATAAATAAATAAATAAATAGAGAGACAGACTGGTGCTGCTGCTCTCTGCTACCCTGGTTGGTCAGTTGCCTCTGTCTCGATTGTTACTGTTCTGCCGCCATGAACTGGATGCTCTCTGCTCTGTTCCACTCAGCCTTGGGCCAACCGAATATGGACTGAAACCTCCAGTAACTGTGAGCTAAATAAACCTTTCCTCCCTTCATTTTGGTGTCGGGTATTTGTCCCAGCAATGAGTTAAAAGTAACTAAGACATCATGGAAACTCGCCATCCTCAGAAATGAACAGAAGAGGGAGGGTACAAAGGAGATGGAGTGGGTCATAGCCACCTCTTAGCCCCTCACTCACTGGGAGTTTATTTATTTAAATGTCACAGAGACAAAGACCCCAAGGCAGAAGCCGGTGCCCTGATGGACACGGACCTTTATCACATGTGCCAATATCCCCCAGGGCTGTGTCTTTGGAGTCATCCAACCAGGGAATAAAGCAGGAGCAGGCTGGAAAGGAGAGAGTGTTGAGCACCCCCTGGAGGTCAAGGCTAATTATAGTCCGTGGCATCACAGATTGCAAGTTTTCTATCCCTCCCTTGAGGTGGTCTGATTGCATCTGCTGAACATGTGGGGAAACTGAGGCTCATAGGGGTAAGGGACCCAACGAGGGGATTTATCCGGCTGAGTAAAACCATACTGTGTCTGCAACCCTAGTGTTAAGTCAGGCCTCAAGTACACACATGCAGTGGTTTGTTTCCTTTCTTTGTCCAAGATCGATGAGTCAGTTTGAGGCTAGAGGAGCTGAGGTTCGGATCCTCGCCTGTGCGCCTGTCAGCCTCTCCTGAGCACAAAACCCAGATGCCCTTCCCAACGGCCTTCCAAGCAGCCAGGTCAGTCTGCACCAGAGGAGAGTTCCTACAGAAGCCCTTTTAAGGCCCCTGTGCCCTGTCTCCTGCAGCCTCTTCTCTCTCACCTCTGGAGAAATCCAGGCACTCCTCACAGTGAACGGGTGGGACTGGAAGACTGCCCGGCCTGGCCTTTCCCAGCAATGCTGTGGGCTCACCAGGGAAGCCCTTGCAGGGAATCCCTGTGAGCAGTGAAGTCCATCCCTTTTATGGGCAGATTCTCGGCTGCTCCATAGCAAGCCTGGCGCACATTTTTGGCACGCATGAGATCACCGATTTTTTTTTGTACAAAAGGCAAACGTGCTTCTCAGAATTCAAAACAGCAGCTCAGTTTTGGAAGGGCTGTGGATCTTATCAAATGCCGGTTCTATCCAGGCTTTTCTGAGACTTAATAGTAGGACACTAAAGCCAAAAGGAGTCCGCATGCTTCCATAATAGTTTTGTCCAACTGGCTACCTCTAAACTAGGTCTCCTCGAGCTGGCAAGATAGCTCAGCAGTCTAAAGCGCCTGCTTAGGCAAGCTTAGATAACAGCGGGGACCGCAGTTCGATCTCCAGCACCACCTGGTGCACCAGCCCTGCCCCCAGCACAGACTGAGCCAGCCATAATAATATATTATATAATTATAATATATATATATGCCTTCTTAAACTTAGCACTATTGACGTTATGGACAGGGCCATTCCTCATTTCTGGCAACATCTTTGGCCTTTTCCCAGTTTTTATTACGTGTACCTTTTCATTAGTACATGATCGCAGTGTACAATGATCATATTCATCATGGGGTTTGCACTTGGGTGTAACACATCTTATTTCTCCCCCGTCAGTCTTTGCTCCCCATTTGCAAAAGCTTTATTGCTTTTCTTTCTTTCTTTTTTTCTTTTTTATATATTTGGTATGGGATCTCACTGTGTAGCTCAGACTCATAGTGATCCACCTCTTTTCGGCCTCTCCATCCCTAGTGTTACAGGTGGGCACCACCATGCCTGGTCTCCGGGGCCTGCTCAGTGCGCACACCATGGGGTGCTGGAGATGGAGCCCCAGTCCCTGAGCTTGCCTAAGCAGATGCATAGTCCACTGAGCTATCTTACTGTCCCTGTAAAAGCTCTATTTCACCCATTAATTTTTTTTCTTTAAATCCCTTTTCTCTTTTACCCTCCCCTCCCCCATCTCCCATTCCCTTTCCTATTGAAAGAAGTTCTTCCTACTTCTGAATATGTACTCTCTATTTTTCTTTTTATTTATATCTTGAGCTTCTCACATAAGATATGACCAAAACACTGCATGCATGCAAGCGAAGACCACACCGATACTCAATACTCTGTTAAGTCAATAGACATTAATGCAATATTTAAGTTTGGATGCCTGATTTATTTCACCCAGATTACAGTCTCAAGGTACACACATACATTTACCTAAAAATTGCCTCAAGTTTATCTTTCTTTATGACTGAGTAGCATACCATTGCGTATGGTATTTTGTGCCAGTATCTCTGCCCTACCCAGTTCCCCAAACTGGGACTACTCTAGGTGTGTCCAGATAGCCCACAGGTCCTCTAGGAGGGAAAACCACCCTCACTTGAGACACTGCTCTAAACAAACCAGGAAACAGTTTTAAAGCTGATTCTAGTCTGCGTTTTTCTAACCTTTCCTCCACCCTTGACAACTTAGGTCATTCATGAGTCAGGTGGGAATACTGAGGATATTAAATATGGCTGGCTTTAAAGGTGCCAAAGGCAGTAGCGTACAGCTGGATACTAAGGGCTCAGTCACTGAATTCTGACTCAGTAACATCAAGAATAGAGGACTAGAGTAAAATCGTGAGTTATCCTGAACCTAATCATCCATAAAATAAAGTCTTCCTCAAGATTAAAATCCCAGGCCAAAACAAAGAAACCTCAGATTACCTTAAATGTACTTCCTGTCTGTGACCTCATTTTACCCCAATTATAACTAAACATGATAAGGGAGTTATTACATTTTTATAAGGGAACTAAAACTTGGAGTGGTTAATTTATCTGAAGCAGATCTCGTGGAGATAAGTTTGATTGAAAGGCTTAGATAGAATAGCTACATTTAACACTAAAAATCAAAAGGTTTTAGTGTTTTACCTGAGAATGGCGTGCAATGGTTCATTTAATTATATCGTTTGGATTTTAAATAGTAAAGCTGGGAGAAATGCCCATGCAACTGTTTCAGTTCATTTCTTATTTTCCATTCAGGTCAGACGGCTTAGACACAGAATTTATCATTTAAATCTACTGTCTTCTTCCTAAATTGAAAGCCACTCTGAGTCCCTCTTCCTGTAGCTGGTCAGAATCCTGGACCTCTGGGGTCACTATGAGTTGCCAGATCTCAGCCTAGTGGGCCTAAACTCAGAGCAGCTGGATTCTCTGATGTCAACTATCCTTTAGGAATTCGGTCCCCAAAGTTAACTAAAGTTCATTGTCCTAAATGCAAAGAAAAGCTCATTTGCCCTTACATTACTCATCTTATAGGAAAGTCCTCTCTACTGTGATTAGATAAGGAGAGGAGAAAGAATAGATAGGCAGGAGGAGAGGATGAAGTAGTCGAGGAATGGATAGGATCAAAACACTGCACGCATGCAAGAAAAGGCCACACTGATAGCCAGTGCTCTGTCAAGTCAACAGACACTAAGAAAATAGCTTTCAAAAGAAGCAAAAGACTTCCAAGTAGTCATTGTGAATGAATAAAAACAAACACATGGAGGGCTGGGGAGATAGCTCGGCTGTCTAAGCATCTGCCTATGCAAGCATAGGGACCCAAGTTCGATCCCTGGTACTGCCTCTCCTGCCGCCCCCCCCACCCCCCAGAACCCTAGGTGTGCAGTGCTGGTCACTGAAACTGGGTGTGGTGGTGCACACCTGTAATCCCAGCACTGGGGAGGCTGAGACGGGAGGACACTACAAGTCCGAGCTGTATAGTGAGACCTGTACCAAATTAATTAATAAAAGCATGAAGAACAGAAAGCCAAGATAGAGGGGACATGGGGCAGGAGAAATGACAAAGGCACCAAGCAAGCATGGTCACAACCTCGGGGGCAAAAGAGAAAGTGCTAAAATCAAGAGGTCAGGAGGAGGAACACGAAGGAGAGAGAGAAGGGAGTCAGAAAGGAAGGAGGACGTAAAGAAGAGGAGAACTTGGCTGGAAGAGGGGAACAATAGGACAGAGGGGTCGGTCCCGCAGTCACTCCAGCGACTGCAGGCTTCTAGGTAGCTTTCCTTTCCAATGCTTCTGTGAATCCATAGCAAGGTGCACAGACCACACAACAAAACTTCCACTTCCCACGCCCAGTTGTTCTGGGTTATTCACCGAATCGGGATGTTTTAGCTATATTCTACTTTTAGGGAAAAGAAGAAAATAAGCACTCACTAGAAAACCCCAGGGAGGGTTCAGTGTAGTTCTGCACATGCACCAGGCCATGGGGAATCACATCATGAGGCACTGGAATTGCTTCCTGCAAACAGTGCTGAGCGTGTGGGCCCACTGCCGTCACATCCACCTGCAAGGGAACAAACACTTCGAGTACCGACCCTAAACCCACTACAATATAATAGCTCCCATCCCATGACCACTTCCCGTTACTTCTATAGCAACACGGCCTGGTGAATACCTTTGACCCCCACTGAAGAGGAAGGTGATGCTATGGCCAGAAAGGTTGAGAAACTTGGCCAGTGTTACATAGCTGGTCACTGGGATTGGCTCCAGAGCCTAAAAGCTGCCGTCTTTCCACTATGCCACACCTACCCCTTGTGCCAACCCAGCCGCACATGTACATATATACTTCATCATCTGTGTGTATTCAACGCATAGCTTTTGCTAAAGTAGAACAATAGAACCTGAGAGTTCTGGGTTCCTTTCCCATAGAGCTGCAGTTTTCAACCTGTGGGTCGTGACCCCAGCCGAGGTCAAATGACCAAAACACAGGGGTTACCTAAAGCCATCAGAAAATACATATTTAAACCCATGCTATGTCATGGTGAAATGCTATTTATTGGAGTTAGTAATTTGAAGTAGCCACCAAAATTATTTTTTGGTTTGGGGTCACCGCAACATGAGGAACTGTATTGCGGGGTCACAGCATCAGACAGGTTGAGAACTACTGCCATAGAGGCTGAAACAAAATCATACTTTCTGCTCAGTTCACAGAGGGTGGGCAGAGATGTTGCAGGTGTGTGTGTGTGTGGCATAGAGGCTGGCTCTCTCTATCTCTGTCTCTATCTGTCTCTGTGTGTGTGTTTCTCTGTCTCTGTTTCTGTCTGTCTCTGTTCTGTCTCTGTTTCTCTGTCTCTGTCTCTGTCTCTCTCTCTCTCTCTCTCTCTCTCTCTCTCTCTCTCTCTCTCTGTCTCTCAGCTAAATCAAGGTCAAGGAATGGGAAGATCCAAAGTCACAACAATTAATAAAAAAAAATTAATTCAAAATCCCTATTCTTGAAAATAGTTTATCCTTAAAGGTTTTCTTGTATTCTGAGGACACATTCTTCTGTCTCAGTAACTGTTTATCACTCTGACACCAATTGTGGATGACACAGGTAGTTACAGAACTTCCTCAATGTACAGGGGCCTGAGAGGGACACTAGGAGCAGCATTGATTGTCAGGCTAGAGGTAAGGCGGAAACCCACACTGTCTGTTTGGTAGTTCTCGCTTGCTAAGAAGTTGTATGGCAAAGACTAAATCAGCCGTTCTCAATTCTTTGTTTGATACTATTACTTGTATAATCTATGGTTCCCTTTAAATCTAGTGTAACATAACAAGCTTATAATGAAAAACACATTTGTAGAAAATGTAACATACACACAGTACAAGCCCATGAATATAAGAAGCAGTGTTCCCTGGGGCCTCCTACAGAAGGCAGACAACGCTTCTTCAAATATCTCTCTTGCTTTTTTGTCTACTTGCTTAATTCTCTGTGTTCTCTACACGCTGTTGTTTTGCCATTGATCAACCGTTGGGTTGCACGTGGGTCCTCTGGCTGGCTATGTTAGCAAGTGCACGTTAAACACTTGCTTTCCTTCAGGACAGACATTCCCTGCTGTGCTTTTCCTGGATGCAGACTACTTTTATTATTTACTTTGTGTCACCATGGACACAGGAAGATCACAAATGGTCAGCTTTGGAATCGAGGGCCACAGGAGACATTTATCATCGTACATTGTATGAAGTGGCCTCTTGGTCCCCGCTGCGGCAGAGCCTTGTGTTTATTTGATAAAGAAGTAACTAATGAGGACCCGAGCCTAATGAAGAACATGAAATCTATTCTCCTCCACTGCATTTGCTCGCTACAACAGAGAGTGATCTTATGGAGAGGAAGATGAATTCAGGAAAATGCAGAGTGCCGCAGCTGGGGCTCCGCTTTTCCCATATAGGAAATAGAAGGATGTACTAGGACAAGGGCCCCATTCATCATTCTTTCACAGCTTCTGGAAGAAGAGAAGCTTTTCCAAATGGTTGTACTCATGCCTTTCCTAGAAACAAAGAAGCTGAGGGTGACCCACCCAGGATGCCACCACCATTGTTAGTGAGTAGCTGAACATTGGGGAGCAAAGTTTCGCTGTGCAGAAGCAAAATACAGTGGGTGGTGCCCACAAAGGCTTTGTGCTACAGACCCCTAAGTCTCTATGCTAAAACGTACAAAGTGAGGGTTAAAGTGTCACCTTTTATTACTTTCGAGGCTCTGTGTAGTTCAAAGTATAATGGAAAGGAAACAAAACCATAGATGGAAATAGAAACAGAAATAAAACGATAGAAACAATAATAAAAGCAAACTCACACGAGGTGTGTTTGGTAACTGATTCTAAACATTTCAGCTTTTGAACAAATAAATCCTAGAATGCACTTTCCTAAGAGCTGACCAAGGTATCCGTCTGGGCTACTTTCCTCTCATTGCTTGGACAAAAAACCTGGCTCCAAATTAAGGAAGGAAGCCGGGCATGGTGGCTCATGCCTGTAATCCCAGCACTCGGGAGGCTGAGGCAGGAGGATTGGTGCGAGTTTGAGACCAGCCTGAGCTACAAAAGTGAGCTCAAGGCCAGCCTCAACTGCAGAGCGAGACCCTGTCTCAAAAAAAGACAAAAAAAAAAAATTAAGGAAGGAAAGGTTTACATTGCTCACAGTTTGTGAAGGTTTCAGTCCATATGGGGCTGGCTCTAAGGCAGAGTGGAACATGACAGAGCGCAAGAGTTCATGGTGGCAGAAAAACAGCAAAGCACAGAGGGAGGAGCAGTGGCTACAGCGGCTAGCAAGCCTCCCTCCCTTTCTCATATTGTACTCAGGCTGTCCACCCCAGGGCAGGTGTAGGACTCTCCCATAATCCCAGTTTTGGCTTAAACAATCATTTTCCCTTCCCCAATGTCCATGTAATTTAGTTTGAAAATTGATATATTTTTATAACTAAAATGATTCAAGAAACAAAGACATGAGACTAATTTCAGACTTTCCTTTTCATGTTTACTAAATGTAGAATACTGGGGGAAAAAAACATTGTTTCTGAGACTCAGATTCTTTGTTTGCAAAACTGGGATCAGAATCCATACTGTAGAGAGCAGTGGTAAGAGACTAACGTGGAGAGCGCTGGGAAGAGTCGCAGTGAAAGGTGACACTTTAATCTAAAGTCTTATTCAGTGAGGATTTGCCACCTGGGCAGGAAATCTAAGTAATAGTAACAATACTTCCAGAAAATTAAAAATATAGATATGACTGGCTGTCATAATACCTGCCCATAATCCCAGCATGTGTCTTCCTGGTTTGTGTCTACATGTCCCCAAAGCCTGTTGTAGTCATGGGAGCAGGCTTCTAGAGTTTATGTTTGATTTGTGCTCCAATGTTAGGACTTAGGGTATGAGTACTGCCCCTGCCTGAGGGTGGGCAGCCTGTATACAATAAGAGGGACCTAAAGCAGCTTGTCTTTGTGTCTCTCCTCACCCATTACTATCTTCAATTACCACAAATGGTTGTCCCTTTGTACCTGCCACCCCGGCTTGAAGCCAGCTGATTATGGACTGAAACCCCTAGAGACTGTGAGCTTAATAAACCTGTCCTCCTTTAACTTTGTTGATTTATTTATATTTGGTGATACCAAGGATCGAACTCAGGAACTTGCTCTCACCAGGCAAGCACTTGTTGCACTAAGTCTTTTCCCTGGCCTCCCATTTTAACTTTGAAAGTTGGGTATTTTTTTTTTTCTCAACAATGGGAAAATGTAGGAAGCTGAGACAGGAAGATCTCCCATAAGTTCAAGGTCAGCCTGGGCTACATAGTGAGTTAGAGCCAGCCAGAACCAGTGGTGAAACTCAGGCTCAACAAGCAGACAAACGAACTCCAGATGCAGTTGCTAAGAATTACCTTATCCTTTCAAGCTAGCAAGCCAGCCTGCTGCAGCGCGTGAATACTGACAGAAGACATAAGACTCCTGGGTCAGAGATAAAGCGCTTTATTCCTCACAGCAACAACAGCAGCCAAAGCCTTCCAGTTGCAGCATAAATCTCAACAACAATTTACTCCCTTTTAAAAACAAGCCTAGGATTTATGCATTTCTAAGTGCAAGGACAATTCTTCCCTAACCATTTTTATTTGGCCGCTTTTCCTCGGCTCCCATTTTAGATACACTATTATGTGAAACTCTATTTCCTTTCCTGTTAAATAAAAGCTGTATACAAATAAGCATAAGTATATAATTTACAGCAGTGCAGTTTAGTGGTTCAGAGCACAAGATCAGGAGTTGGCCTGCCCAGGCTCCAATCCTGGCCTGCCCGCCGCCAGGAAGCCCTGGGCAAGCTACTCGTTTTCCTCTGTGCTTTCGTTTCGTTTCCACTTCTGCAAAAAAAAGGAGATGCTAGTTCTACAACCCTCATAAGATGGATGAATGGATAGCAGATTGTAATCCATGGAAAGTGCTTAGGAACCAGGCTTAAAATAAATGTTAGCTGTTATTAATGGTGTATATTCACACAATCATTTGGATACAGTCAACTTTTTAAGTGGAGGATTTTTTCTTTTAAAGAAATGCTTTCTATATAAGTTCTGGGGTTTCAGAATAAATTTACAGGCGCTTATGCCCAAACTGCCTTCTCATTTTTCAGCCCCTCGCCATTGACCAGCTTTAAAATGGTTCTGTGTAAACAAAGGCAAAGAAAAATAGACACTTAATCAAAGGCCTTGTTCTGGAAGCACTCACAGCTATTATCGAGTTTTCCTTCCACTGCGAGAAAAATGTTCTCTTATAAACTTTGTTCAGCTGCTGGAGGAAGTTGAAGAGAATTGTATTTATGGGTTGGTGCTTAGAAATAAGCAGTATTATTGATATTTTCAGTTTCAGCCATGGTCCAGCCATATTATTTACTCACAAAATTGGTAAAAACCCAAAAGCCATAAATCTCTATATTTATGTTTTCCTTATTATTATTAAAATCTCCTAAAGTAATCATTAAAGAAATTTTGCTGGGGGTCTAATAAAACTTTTCTGCTGTACTAAACATTTATTAATCTTAGTTATGATTAGCAGCACCTCCTTCAGTTGGAGTGACAAGGTACTTTGCAATCATCAGTCGAATTCTTCTCTCCTGAGCTGGAACCTGAGCTGCTGAGGCAGCAGAGAGAGCAGACGCGGTGGTCCCTGACGCCCCACCTCCTGCCGTTTCTTCCTGTCCCAGCTCTGTCCCCTTCCTTTCCTTCACTGTCAGGATCAAGGCATCCAGGTGGGATTTCAGAGTGACCTTTACTGAATGTAACAGAGATGTATTTCATTTTATTGTGGTGCTTTATCTGCCACCGTGAGCAAGGCGCCATGGTTGTTGTCATTCCTTAGAAAGGTTCTTTCAGCTCCTAAACTACAGTAATCCTTCCTGCACTGACACTGCCCAGTAGGGTAGCGGAAAATGCCCCCCACCCAGCCAGTATACTTCAATTTGTTAGTTGCCCAGGTAATAGTTCTTATTTCAGTTCTGGATGTTTCTGATCTCTTAGAAAGGGCTAGGTACTGTGATGGATAGCTGTGACGTATCCCCATGGTGCGCCTTGTATAAACTAACCCCCAGTGGACGAGGCATTCTGCCTCTGTACTTCCTGCTTGCTTATCCAATACAATCGACCACCAGATTCAGGGCCTGGTACTCTGGGAGTGATGCCAGTCTGTGGCTGTAACACATCTGCCTAAAACTCCTGGATGTCTTTTTGATGTTTCTGTCTGTCCTTGTGTTATGATGCTGTAGTGGAGGCATGCGGAACTGTACACTTGTCAAGGCCTGTGGAACACGCATAGAGAGTGAAGTTATGGATTTTAGTAAGCAGCAGTGGACCCACCTCACCCTGTCAGTTCCAGCAAGTGTAATGTGCTCCTGAAAGAAGCTAAACTAGGGACAACTGTTGTCAAAGTAAAGGATACTCTGAATGTTCTGCTTAAATTTTCTGTAATTGTAACAGTGTTATAAAAAATTAAGTCCAGTATATTATAGATATGGATATACAGACATTGCTGGCGTGGTGGTGCACACCTGTAATCGCAGCACTTGGGAGACTGAGGTAGGAGGGTCCTTGTGAGTTCGAGACCAGCTTGGGTTACAAAAAGTGAACTCAAGGCCAGCCTGAGCTGCACAATGAGACCCTGTCTCAGAAAAAAAAAAACTGATAAAAAAATAAAAAAGATATGCAGATATATGTGTATGTATACACATATACATATACATATACATATATAGTACATTAATATTTCTGTCTTCTTAATAGATTACCTAGTGGACCTAATCTTACATATAAAAACTCAATGATCCAACTTGGTATATTTGAGAAATAGTATAATAATAAATTTCTTTACCAAGGATCACCATAACAAACAAACAAGGGGCCCAGTGCGATGGCTCAGTGGTCTAAAGCACCTGCTTGGGAAAACTTGGGCGGCTTCAGGGACTGCGGTTTGATCCCTGGCACCACATGCTGCGCCAGTCCTGCCCTCTGGGAGGGCTGAGCTGGCCATAAAAAATGAGTGAATAAACAAACAAAGGCTCTGAAACAAGAAAAAAAAATTAAGTAAAATAAAAAAGTCTTTAAAAAAAATAAGAAATAAACAAAAAGTACCCCAGTGACTCCTTATTTCAGTAATCTTTGGTCTTTGGTGTGCAAAAGCAAATTTTAGAGTTCGCTGTTCACATTATCAGTATCAAACAACAAACTCGACAATGTAAATACTGTTCCTTCATAATATTTGGCATTTTGCAGTATGCTATGCAGTGTAGGGTTTTTTCCACCATTTATGTATTTGGTATAGGGTCTCACTGCACAGCTCCGACTCACAGTGATCCGGCTGTTTTCAGCCTTCCCAGTGCTGGGATTATAGGCGTGCACTACCACACCCAGACTCAGTCCCCAGCTCAGTGTGCCCTGGGAGTAGGGCCAACATGGCATGCAGGGCAGGAGACTGAGCCCTGGTCTCTGTGCTTGCCAAAGCAGACTCGTAGTCTGCTGAGCTATTTCACTGGCCCTAGTGCAATATTGTTTTGAAAACCACTATCATCTTATTAAAAGCCAGTGTATGCCCACTCAATCAAAACACCTGAGGAGTCCACTTTGGTAGTGACTCTGCTATGAACTGCACCTTCTGAATGGTCTCCCTGCCATCATTTTCATGTTGTCTATCCAGCTAGCTTACATCTTTGCCAGTTTATTGGACGATGAGTTAAAAACTGCTCTAAACACCTAAAAATGCCTTCTTCTGTTATATGTCAAGAATTTTGTAAAGCAATAAATTTTTCTCATATTTGCCTGCATGAATTTATGATTCAAAAACAGGCAAGGCAGGGGATCACCCCCTAGCACCATAAAAGTTTGCAAAGTCTCAGCCTATGAATTAACCCATCAAGCACTTTAACTGATATTTCTTGTGTTCTGCACTGAACTCGAGACAGATAACAGCAGCGGGTCAGAGGCTGAATTTTTACCATAGCCAGTTGTATTGTTAAAGACAGTGTGTCTAGTGAAAGTTCCCCTGGAGCTATGTTTCATTCTTTCTCAGACGGCATCTGCTTTGAATGATGCACATGTGAATTTTTAAAGTCAGTTTGCATTTTATGTAGCTGACTTTCTGTTTTCTAGGAACAGTAAGCTCAAGAAGTGACATGCCAATAACCTTATTTTTATTCTCAATATAGTCTGTTTCAAAATGCCATTGTAACTTGGCAGGCATCGGAGAACTATTTTACAAATTTTTATTGTATGAAGTACACTCAGTGTAACTTTAGGAACCATAAAAGGTGAACCCCAGAGGCAAATAATTATTATTATATTTGTCTTTGCATGATTTCATGAAGAGTTTTCCATGCATGGCTTTCATTTTTTGGACAGGTGCTTCATTCTTATTCAAGTCTTGACCAGACTTGTCATGTTTTTCTCGATGCTTTTGTTATTACAAGCTTAATAGTTTCATGTCACTAGGGGGTAGATAAATATAAATATAAATATGAACACAAATTCACACATATTCATACATGGGTGCAATATCTATAAATACAAGGACAAAAATATAGAAAGTAGAAAGCTTACTCCATTGAAATTTCTATCGCGTAATATATCATTGTAATGCAATGCACTACATGTCTGCTTGCTATTATTCAACAAATTTGCTCTTCACAAGGGAGCCCAGTGCTGACCATACACATCCATGCCTTCTCTAGAATTCTGTGGGACACTACTGCTTCTGTATAAGTGGAAGCCCAAGGGTAACCTTGCAGTAATTTCCCATATGGGACATGCACTGAACACATCCCAAATCTGAACAGATTACAGCAGAGGAATAAGCTCTACAAAGATACACCCATAAGATATTTGAATGCTCAATAGCAAGAGAAATGCTGCTTCCAGATCTCAACTAAGCCAAGCTTACTGAGCAGTAAAATCACTGTGGAAGTGGTCTCAACTATGCTAAAATCTGATGCATGTCAAATTAGAATGTATCACCTATCATAGTTTCATATATATATATATATATATATATATATATATATATATATAGTCTTAGTTACTATTTACTCATTGCTGGGACAAATATGCGACACTCAAAATGAAGAAAGGAAAGGTTTATTTAACTCACAGTTACTGGAAGGTTCAGTCCATATTTGGCCAGAAGTTTCAGTCCATATTTGGTCGACTCCAAGGCAGAGAGGCACATGGCAGAGAGCAGCAGTTCACTGCAGCGGAACAGCAACAGTGGCAACAGAGGCAGCCAACCAATCAGGGCAGCAAAGCAATAGCATGAGTGTCTCTCTGTCTCTCTTTATATTACATTCAGGCTCTCCACCTCAGCCTATCCGCCTTAGGCTACACCCATAATCCCAGAAGCACTCAAGCCATAATCGCATCAGTACTAAAAGACATAATCCCAGGGATCATGAGGCAAGTCTCAAACTCGAGAAGTTCCCACCCCATGATTGCATGAGACTTTGGGGGGACAACTAGACATAAACGATAACATATATATATATATATATATATATATATATATATATATATATGATTTTTTATATTTCTTAAAACTAGCATTATGTACTTTGGAACCCCTATAACATACTGTCACTCCATGGCAATACAGAATAACACACTGAGGGAAAGGAACCCTGTCAAACAAACAGGAAAAGGAGTCCCTCCCTCCTACTAGGCAAGAGTGAGACCACAGCTGGTACCAGCCTGGGGAGTTACAGAGAAAAGTGTTCAGAGTGGAGGGCACGCCGGCATCCAGGTGAGAATGAACAGGGGCGAGGTCAGGCTAATTTGGAGTGGGGTGAAACACAACAGTTGCGTGGAGGTGCCTGGCAGGCACTAATTAGAATTGCTAAAGAGGTAGGACTGCAGGGCCCTGTAGGAAACAGAGAAGGAAAACAGAGGTGAAAATGAACGTAGAACTTGCTTTCCAGCGCTGACTTGTTCAGAAAGAACTTGGGGAAATTTCCGGGAATTACTTTGTGAGTGGGAAAGGAAGGTTTAAAGCTATATTAGCATTTTTGTACCTGTACCCCTTACTGCCACTGATACACACTTGAGCATTTTAGACTCAGCAGGTATTGGCTGGATTGCACAAATGAGTAAGGATGATCCTAGACTAAGTCAAACTACAGGCAGTTTATTGTTGCTTGTTTCCCTTTCTTAGACTTTCAGGCTTTCTTCTTTGTTCTCTCTAGAATGAAACCCACACGCGATGACCAGCTGATTTTATTTTAAAGTGCAAAGTGCTTTTTTTCTTCAGGGGTAGTTAGTTATTGCAATACAAGTCAAAATTGGGCGTGGTGGTGCACACCTGTAATCCCAGCACTTGGGAGGCTGAGGAAGGAGGATCGATGCAAGTTTGAGACCAGCCTGGGCTACAAAAGTGAGCTCAAGGCCAGCCTGAATCGCATAGGGAGACCCTGTCTCAAAAAGACAAAAAAAAAAAAAAAAAAAAAATCAATACAAGTCAAATCTTACTATGGGGCTGCCAATGTAGAAGGTTCTCTTGGCGTAGCAAAATCTCCCCAGACTCTTAGAATTTCATCAAAAGAGAAAACCCAGTCTAGAGCTAAGAAAATGATCAATGCTAAAAGAATTGCCAACCCATCAGCTTTTGTTTCTATTTTAATTCCAGAAGAACTTCTAGGGATTGTCCAGGTAGGATGTTTCCCCAGGGATGCAGCCCAAGAGCCTGGGGCAGGCTTGCCGATGACTCTGGGACATTCATGGGCTATCTGGATGCTCAGGATGGAATTATCTAGCAATAACGGAATTTATCTTCCAGGTCTTACCTCTCTAACCAATCCATAATCAAAGAGGCCATTATGACTGTGCCAAGAGAGATTCCAGAACAAATAATTGAAGAAGACATTGTTAGCTAAACATCCAAGTGACAGAAATGAGAACGATGTTTGCTAAAACAAAAGACTTTTGGGAAATGGCAAAAGAGATGTGTGCTTATTGCCTGATTTTAAAGTATGCCAAAAGGGACTACTCCAAGTAATATTTAGAGGATTAAAATTGTAGAAAATGACAATGAGATTAGAATCTTGCCTCAAACCTTTCTTGGAAATTGCTTTCCTCCCTCCCTCCTTCCTTCCCTTCTTTCTCCCTTCTTTCCCTCCTTCCTTCCACTTTTCTACCTCTCCCCCTTTTTTCATTTGCTACAGGACTTGCATCTTTCTCCAAATACATCCAATAATCCCTTGCTCTTTCCTCCCCCACTGATCTTACCTGACCATTCATCCAATCCATGTTCCCTCTCTGAATTTTTTTGTTTACACTTTAATGACAGCCTGTGTCAATAAAGAGTATGTGGAGATAAAGAAAGCTAAAAAGAGATGTCTCTATCACCTGTCTATCCAGCTATCTATCTATCTATCTATCTATCTGTCTATCTATCTATCACCTCTCTATCCATCTGTCCAAAGTTGAGATTTATTTTAAGGTGTTATGGCTGTGAGGACTGGCAATTCCAAAATGTTCCAAGCAGCAGGAGAGCAGGACACAGATTCAGAGGGAGGTAGACTTGACCAAAGTCCAAAGTTGATTCTTCTGCATTCTGCTTTGTGAAACTCCATCTTTTTTATTTCTTTTAAGTCTCTTTATCAGTCTTCCACTGTTTGAATGAGGCCAGCCATACCACAAAGGTGCATACCTTACTCAAAGTCTGCTTATTTAAATTATATCCTCTGAGAATTACACAATGACCTCTCAGCTGTCATTTGGCTGGGTGCTACTGTCTGTTCCCCTTGAAACATAAGCTAAATGTCACTTGGCTGCTCCACCAGGATCAGGAACCTCCCTGGACTCAGGTCCTCATGGAATTCTTCCCGGGACTTTATCTCACCTTGCACTATCTTTGCGCCCCTCTTTCTCAGAACCCCTGAGGTCACATTGGTCACAGCTCACATGCACTGAGCTCTTTTATGTGCTACACAGGGAATCAACTGCTTTGCATGGAGCTTTTATTTATTTTCCACAGCAATTCTGTGAAGTAGGATTCTGATTATAACTAGAAAGGCTAAAGAGGTGGACCCCTCAGTTGGTGTTCAGTGAGACAGAGTGAAAATTCAGCCAGCCTTCACCTGGAGAAGGCTGCATCCTTCGAGGGCAGGACGGCACCAGCCCAAAGAGCTTATCCTGCCCTCCCTAGAAGGTAATAAAAGTTTTAAAAGTGTTCAGGCATCTCAGGCTACAGCTGCTTGTGGGTTCTGTGGAATTCATGGGCCAGCACAGGAGGAGTAGGCCAGCAGGTAGAGCAGAGCATGTGGCCCTTCCTGGGACAACCACCCCGGAACAGGTGTCCTCTGGAGTGCCCAGCAGGCAGGTGTGTGACACTGGGGTGGCTGGGAAAGGGCATCGTGAGCTCTACAGGACGATCACTGTGAAGGAGCATCCTACCCACTTGCAGTTGTTCTAAAGAAGAACATGAATGATGGAGGAAAATTCTCATCATCTGCTGCATTAAAAAGCCAGTTCCTGGCTTTTTTTGTGAAAATTTTTTGTGAAAATCTGAATTTATTATGCATGTGTTGCACATATATGTACAAAGTACACAAAGACATGTTTACAAATACATTTATACATAGAAGAAAGACTTAACTGATAAATTTAAGAATGAAGATTGATCATAGGTAATCTTCATCTTTAAGAATTTCTTTTTTATATTTCTAGACATATATACCATATTGAGCTTTTGTAATTAAACATGCAAACATTTAAAAATTACCACACAAGCATGTTTCCAGAAAGGTAAGTATGATACTTTTATAAATAAACATGTAATTATATTTTAATTAAACATAAACTACAGAAATAAAACATTATACTTTTATTATATTTTTATTAGTCATGGAGGCATTTTATAGAAATGTACAAACTAGTATACATTTGAAATCAAAGAAAAGATCAAATACGTGGATGTTTACATATTTAACTATTTCTGGGCAGTTTAATCCTACACTAATCTAATTTTTAAAAAGTAATTCCTTGCAATCCTGGGATCAGAAAGATTCTTAATGAGATTCCTGGTTACAGATGGGTGTCAGTCGTCAAAGATAGAGTGCCTCTCCCAAGACAGAGCTAATCCAGCAAAGGTGTTTGGCTTCCTGACAAGAATTTTCATTGCAAAAATATTTTCCATTCTTTAATCAGAGCTTAATCCAAAAGAAACTGCAGATGCCTGTCATGGTGCTTTCCATTTCAAATACCCACCTTTTGCTTATTTTGGTCTCAACAGCATTCCTGTGCTTTGCAATTGGTAAGGAAAGAGCGTGATTGTAAAGATCAGAGCCAGATTGTCGCTCAGGTTATAAATCCCTCCAGTTCTGCCAGTGCCACTGAGCTTTTGGCCAGCATTCCAGGACTGAGGCACCAAGCAAGTGCTGTCCACTTGACGAAGGGAAAAGCTTACTCCAGTTAACTGTCATGCACCCAAACGTATTTGGAAATCTTCACCTGAAGTTTCACAGGCTCTACATATCCCTTTAAGTAACAGTAATAAATAGTCACATTCCATCTCATGCTATTTATATATTATACAATTTATCCTCAAAAAATCCATAAAACCTCATAGCACTTCCATGGCATGAAGTAACTAAGGGCCTAAGGTGTTGAGCTCCAGGCCTAAGTTTCATTCCACATGTGAGAAAAAGAAAACAATAATATCCAAGTCCAAGAAGGAAACTACAGCATCTACTTCGTGTCTGAAGATGGCTGGACCTCAGCTAGAATTATGTGATGTAATGCTACATGTCGTAGGAGGGTCATTCAGTTAATGGCTAAGCCAATAAAGAACTATCAAGTACGTACTCTGGCCCATGTGTAGTCCATGTATGCTATGATAACCTCGAGGAGGGTATCAGAGGACTAATTCTTGGTCTCTCTCATCACCCAATTGAGACATGGTGGCCTTTGGTTAAAAGGATGAAGTGCCACTTTTAATGTCATTAGACCTACTGCTTTTTTGTGTCTGTTATAAAGCCACTCTGGGGACTTTCTAGAAGCTGGACTGTGTTTGATTCTGCACACAAAAAGATGGATTTCACAATGTGTTTATGAGTCCCTTACTGAATGGTAGTTTGAGAAGCTGAGAGTGTTGCTTTGAGCTGTTGATTAATTAACCTGCATATGAACAAGAAGATGTTGCCATCAATATTTTCATACTTCAGAAGGTCATTCAGGATATATCCATATTGGGTCTACCTCTTATCTGTTTTTAAAGTGTATTACCTGTGACTTGATGTCATTTGAGAGCTCTCTTTTTCTAATCATATTAGAATTAGGACTACCTAAGAATTTCCTTAAGATTTTCTTTCTAAGGCATTGATGTCTGGTTCCTTTCTCGTCAGATCTTCATGATGTTACACTCTGAATGACTTACTTTTGGTGTGACTTTTCCCAGGTCCCCTTGGTAGTTTAGCTCTAAGTATTCTTCCTCAACCAGAAAATTCATTAGGCCTTCAATGAAACACCAAGATTCCCATAAGCTATCATTGAACTAGAGGACTTGGTGTAAACCAAGTAGAATCATGAGCACCAATAAGTATATGTGGAGCTTTGATGTTCCCTAGAACAGATCTCTGAATTCAGATTAACTAATTAGTTTTTATGGATGTATGTGAAAGTCAAGAAGAAAATCACAAGTTGTTGTGATTTTTAAAAATATTTATTTATTTATTTATTTATTTATTTATTTATTTATTTGGTACACGGCCTCCCTACACAGCTTGGACTCATAGTGATCCCCCTGTTGCAACCATCCCAGTGCTGGGATTACAGTCATGTGCTACCATACCTGGGCTTGGTGGCTGGCGTGGCATGTGGTACCAGAGATTGAACCTGGATCCTTGCGCTTGCCAGAAAGATCACCAGGCTCTCTCCCCTGCCCACTGTGATTTTTCACAGCAGAATTCTCTAACTTCAACTCTTCTAGCTTTTAAATTCCTAAATCCAGGGAGGATAGTGTTAGTTCTTAAATTCTCGTGTGATTGATCAGCATGCCATTGGTTCACAGAACAGAGAGAAAAATTTACACATATAATCATAAATAACATATAGGAATATTTATTTATGAATCCATGCATGTTAATTAAGTAATAATGCATTCTTCAAATCTCAGCAGCTCAACAGAGTGGGTTTATGTCACAGTCCATGAAGGTAGGGAGGATCTGAGATGTTTCCATTCCAGGGCTTTGACATCTTCTAGGATGAGGGGAGAAGGTAGAAAGGGTTCACCTGCTCTAGCTACCTCCCCACAGGTAACATGTGCCTTTGGGTCTTCATTGATGGGAACTGTGGTCCTATGGTTTCTTAAATGCATAAGATGTGGGGGAAATATAGCTCCACAGCTCACCTTGGAAAAGAAGTACACAGTATCAGCCACATCCTAGAGAGAGACAGATAGACAGACAGACAGACAGACAGACAGACAGACAGACAGACAGGACTCTGCCTCAGGAATTCTGAAAGGTGTACCATGCTATGCCATCTAGGGTACCTATTGCCTTTTTGTGAACATAAAGCTGTTTATTGTATTCTCAACCTAAGCTGTTATCCTTTTGTAAAACATGGAAATAAAATTTCTTTTGTGGAAAACTGATGATACTAGGTGGTAGTCTTTTTTGTTTCTTTTTTTTTTTTTTTTTTTTCAGAGTTTGAGTTTTATTAACAAGCTACTCAAGCCTTGACGGCAAACTTGCGCAGAGGGTACATCCGCTCCTCCCGCTGCTGCTTCTTGGTCTTCAGCTCCTCCTCGTGCTTATGGAGCCCACGGCGCATGGCTCGTGTCTTCTTGGGCCGCAGGTCCAGAGGCTTGTACTTCTTGCCCTTATAATATTTCCTGAAGTTTTCTTTCTGGGTCTGGTTGATGACAGTGAGAACACGGGTGATGGATTTGCAGACAACTCGAATCTTGGAGAGCTTGGATGCCGCACCGACCCCGTCACTTTGACGACGCGCAGCTGTGACAGCTCCTCCTTCAGGTTGTCCAGCTGTTTCAACAACTCTTCTCTCTTCTTGCCACGAAGATCCCGAGCCTTAATCTTGGCCACAGTTGCAAAAGTCGCCACCGCCACCTGCTCCGAGAGAAAGTAAGTGGTAGTCTTTAAATGGTTCTATTTGGCAAAATGAAGAGCTTTTTGATTTGTGTGAGAGGGGAGAGA
Organism: Myocastor coypus; assembly: GCA_004027025.1. Classification (NCBI taxonomy): domain Eukaryota; kingdom Metazoa; phylum Chordata; class Mammalia; order Rodentia; family Myocastoridae; genus Myocastor; species Myocastor coypus. The sequence continues at coordinate 158,732 of PVJA010000525.1, forward strand.
GAGAGAGAGAGAGAAAGAGAGAGAGAGAGAGAGATACAAAGAGACAGACAGAGACACAGAGAGAGACAGAGACAGAGAGATAGAAACAAAGAGACAGACAGATACAGAAAGAGAGAGAGAGAGAGAGAGAGAGAGAGAGAGAGAGAGGACTCTGTTTCAGGAATTCCAAAAGTCTGAAACTACGTGCATGTAGAAGTCAAATATTAGAAATCTTTTCAACAGCTGCCTAAAAGCCGGAAGACCCCAAACAAACAAACATCATTTTTCATTGTTTTGATGGTGAACGCAATCTCATCAGTCTGGCATTTCTCACTCAATAGTCTCCCTCCCAGGGGTATCTGGGTGTGTTATCAGGAGAAAGGCTCCTACTGGAATTTAGCATCCAGTGTTATAATTTCAGTACAGCTGTAGCTGTAAAAACTTTCTTAATAAACACAACTCTACTTTGGAATAAAGGTCAATGATGCAAGCAGCTATTACTGCTGAAAAATTTTTAACCATGTCACTACCCCCTGCTAGCCTGGGTCCTTTAGGAAGCTCTTTCCCACCATCACAGAGTTGCTTGTGATCTGAATATACATGAAATGTCCAGGTTGGCCTCTAGTCCCAGAAATGGCTCCTAAGGAGCGCAGGAATCCTGCAGTCAGAGTTCTTGCCTATAGTATCTGCTCATGACATACTGAATAATGAGTGGATGCCTCTTCTGATAGGTTGGCTAACATGGTACACATTTGCTATTTTGCATTACATATATAGAAATACTGTGAACTACATCTAACCTTCACAGCAACCAGCCCTAAATGTTGCTGTTGCTGTTGGTCAATTGGTTTAACAATGTGATGTGTCTGAGTAGCAGAAAATAATTTGTATCTCTTTGTTACAATTTTCAAGACTCCTGGATTTTTCTGTGTTGGGTCATGTGTGCTCAATTAACCCAGCTCTGTTCCTACTCTCCAACAAAAATAAACATTACAACCTCATCTGTTTGGAGCCTTCTGTATCCAACAACATTGTTGGGTGTTCAGCTGACCATGATTCTGAGCAGTTGATACTAGCCCAGCAAAACCTAGACTCTTAGGCTCAGCAAAACATTCCCATCTTACTTTCACAATTGCTCTGAATGTGTCCACTCTTGGTGCTTCTTACCTACAGCAGTGTGGCTTTGAGTTTTGAAAGATGTGCGTTTGACCCCTGACCCTGCCACTCAGCATAGTGCACTTTGTGTAAGTTGCTTTATGCTCCTAAGACTGTATTCTTAGGTGTGGGATATGTTGGTGGGGCCAGGTGTCCCTGCTGGTGAGTGCTGAGGGCGTAAGAAGGGAGTCTCTAGTGGTTACCATGGGGTATCTCATGCAACCCCTTTCTCTCGGGGAGGCTAGAAAGGTCAAATTCCCAAACGTATCAAAGTCTTTAAAACCCCTCAAGAAACCTCCTATTAGTCAACTTTCAATCACTTGAAAGAAAATATCTGGTAGAGTCTATATACAAAAAGAAAAGATTTATTTTGTCTCATAGTGCTGGAGGTTCCAATCCACTGGTCCTCTTGTCTTGGGCTCATGACAAAGTAAAACATCTTGGTGGGGCATGGAGCAGAGGGAGCCTATTCTCCTTGGGGCCAGGAAGGAGAAAGGAATTATGTTTCATGATTCCCTCCAAGGGCATATCCCTAGTGACCTAGGGAGATCCCACAAAGCTCTTCAACCCAAAGGTTCACAGCTCCAGCTGGGACACCAAGCCTTTAATGCCTGGTCTTTGTGGGATATTTAAGACCTAAACAGTAACAAATTTCTCTCTCAGTTTGGACGTGACTCCCTAGAAGTAGACTGAGTTCTAAGAGGACACAAACATTGCATTCCTGAAATACTTTCCAATGTGATCTCCATGAAGTCTTGGGGTATCTTGATAGTAAATAGCAATAAATCCAGCCTTATACTTATTCTAATGAGCAAAAAGAGCTCTTTTCTGTGTAGTTATCCTCGGCATATGGATATTTCCTAGGCCACTGGGTCCCTGAATATCTTCAAAGCATTGTCATCTAGCGCTTTCTATGGTGACCCAGGAAAATGTAGGTGTTATTTGCAGAAAAAGTATAGAGTGGAATTGCAGAGAACTTCAGCATAAGCTTCTCTGAGGTCCACACTGTCAGAAAGGTTTCTGGAGAAATGTTAGGTAGTCCTGTAGGCCCTTGGTTATAAATATTTAAAGGTCTATGTACACAGTATACCAAATTTGTCCATGGGCTCTGCAAATAAACCTATTATTTTTCCATTTGATGCTACACATTTCCTAATTTATACATGGCCCAAATCAAGCTGTCCCAGCCTTATGCAGTGGTATGGCTGTTCTCAGGGTAACTCGAATGAGTCAGCTGCAGAGGAGGCTGAAGCTTTTATATGCAGTTCATTCTCCGTCCTTGACGTGAAAGAAACACTTTCTTGAGATCGCAGACCTCTGCTGGGTGTGCGTGGGTGGGTGGGTGGGTGGAGACAGCTGCTTCTGGGAACAACCTACTGCCAGTGGCTTCCAACCTTCTTCTCTGTGAAAAGGAGGCCTCCTGCTTCAGCACACCATCCTTCTTGACCAGGATCACCCAAGTCCACATCACACCTACAGGAACACATTTCAAGGGCAACACAGAAAAAGAAACCTGATCTCTCTTCCCCTGGGGCCAGGCGCATGTCCCAACCATTTCTCTCCCACACTCAGCCTTATTCTTTTTCTATCTTCTTGAAGACAGTGTTTTAGAACAGCAAGAAACAGAATAAAGGAAAAGGTTGGCTCACAAGCATAAGGTTCCAGCCGGGTGCAGTGGTGCGCACCTATTATCCCAGCACTTGGGAGGCTCAGGCAGGAGGATCAGTGTGAGTTCGAAACCAGCCTGGGCTACAAAAGTGAGCTCAAGGCTATCCTGAATAGCATAGTGAGACCCTGTCTCAAAAAGACAAAAAAAAAGCATAAGGTTCCAAATCATCTGAGGTGCTTGTCAAAGTCCAGGTTGCTGTATCCCCCACTCAGTAATTCAGGTTTGTTAACTCCCAAAGCTTCTTGACAACGTTCTGGAAGACCTTGATGATCATGGAGTCATCCAGGTAACTGGGCTTCTAGCTTAAATTATTATCCATACCATCTTCCTCAGTAACCATAATTCCAGTTCCTGAGTTTTCTTTTTTTCTAGTCAGGCTATTCTCATAGGCAAAGAAAAAAGAGCAAAGCTCATTTTCTCAAGTTTGCAATGGAGAGAAAAGTCTCTCTAATCTATGGCTCTCCCACCATTGCCTGATTAGTCGGATCTGGTCCCGCTGCCTTACATTTGGGGTAGAAAACTAAAGGACAGGATAAGGAATATACCAAGAGTCACAGAACTAGCAGGGAGGGTGGTGAGACTGGAACTGGTCACGCTGGCTCTGGCATTCATTTTGTTCTTTCCTAGTACTCCCGGAGAAAGACAGGCAACTTGGGTGAAGCAGGACTCCCATCAGGCTCCAGCAATGCAAGGGACTGGTTTCAGTGTTGCCCCTTCTCAGCTCTGTAAGACATATCCACCTCCCCTCTCTGGGCATCCATATATTGCCTGTAAGTAGGAAAATAATTGTTCAATTAGTGGTTGCTGAAGCTGCCTTACGGCTACCTGATTGCATGTGTGTGACTGGGTACTCCTACAGGTCTCTGTGCAGTGGATGACAAATATGCCTTGGCCACTTACGTTGCACGGGCAGGCCTATGTCAGTGCTACCTGCATCCCCAGGAAAGGACACATCCTTTATTGCCTTTGGCACGCCTCTGGGCAGCCAGAACAGAATTCTGCCCATGACATGTGCTTAGTAAGTGCCGCCTGTGGGCTATACCTGGATCCTAGAGTGCCCCCGAAGTCTTGATAAGGTAGGGGACTGCCCTCCAAAAAGTACCTTTCTCTTTCCTCCTATCCAAGAAGCTGTTGATTCTCAGTGCTTGGAATTCAACGAATAGCATTGTGTGACTCTGGTACTCTGTCATCTCATGGTGTCTAGGTTAGAAGACAGCTGAATTCCCTGACTCTGAGAAGGCTGCTCCCACCAACTTTCGCAGATAACTGGCTAGAGGCAAACTACCGGTCCTCTCAGGTCTTGCTCATGTTGTCTGTAGTCAATCAGGCTTTTCTTGGTAAAATCCAATGTGTTCTGTCTCTTAAAATAGCCACCAGTCCTTCCCCTTAACAATTGTGCTTTCGCCCTATTAGTGGGTTCTATCTCTCCTACAACATCTATGCTTTCACGTTCCCGGAGTGGGAAGACAGGTTTAAATCTGGTTTCATGAAGCTGAGAACAGACTTCTATGGAGTCCTGCAGTGGCCCTGTGAGAGGAGGTGAATGAGAACTACTGTGCAGGCAAGATTTCAATCAGGTGTTCATCTTTCCAGCAGGATAGTTTGCAGTCAGCCTTGTGAAAACCAAACACCAGATCTCTGGAAAGGTTCTGAAGGTTGTGGTGCCAGGAGGCGCAGCGTTATTATAAGCTAGGTTCACAATTTTGGATCCCTGAAGTATAATTCAGCGGTTAGAAACTGGGCTGACTGCTTTGATCTCCGGATGGGCCATGAGTTAAATTAGCTGAATGAACTCAGGGGCCCAACCCCCACCTGATTATAATTTGGCAGACTTGAGAATAATTATTCACAAGCAAATCCAAGAAAGGGAGGCTGTGCCTCAACTCCTCTCATGCTATTGTCTACAGAAAAGCCATCTGTAATGCTGACAGTGATTGTGCAAAGCTGTGCAAGTGAGGAGAGCCCAAGGCTCCAGCTCTGACTCTTCCTGTGCCTCCACCCACTCCAACATAACTGCAGATGTATGACCCAGCTGTTTCACAGCTCACGTAAGGCTGTGTTTTGGTGGACTCATGACAACATTCCTTCACGAAGAGTTGTTTAGCTCCATGAGCTAATCTTACTCCTTTTTCAGACCGAAAAATTTCCCTTCTATGAAAGTAATGATTGATAGTATTTACCTTGCAGAGGAAAAACCGAGTGGGGTTCATTGTACTACAGTAGTTATATCTGACCTTAGGGTTCTCCTGTCTCTAAGAGGCAACGATTCCTTTTAATTCCTCTCTTATCTCTTTTCATGCCCCAGATCTTACTAACATACCTCACATTCAAAATAATTCAACCATAATGCTGTGCATTAATATCACAGCATTTCCCTCTCCTGGGAGGTTGCGCACAAAATCTCTTTCATTCTCTACTTCTCTGAGACTATGAAGTGGTGGCTGGTGGTAAACAGTGACACGTTCCACCAAGAAATGCAAGAAGAAATTGAATGAAGTTGGCTCTTGTTTTTTTTTTTTCTATATGAATTCCACAAAATTCCATTATGTTGTTAATTAGGGGTCCAAACTCTGTGAACAATAGCCAAAAATCTAGACAGAACAGCATTTATAGCGAAGATCAAACATCCCAGTAGGAGTGGAAGAAACAGGGTTTTCTCTAACCTAAACCTATTTAAAATTTCTCCTGCATAACTTCACCCTTACCTAAGTTATGTGACACTCGAAAAGCATAGGGCCTCTCTGGGATGCTACGCTGTGAACTCCGCAACCTCTCAGATCCCCTCAGCTTCATTTATCTCACTGCCTGTTTATAAAGCTCATCCTGTTGATAAGACCTCTCTCTCTTTGATTTTCTGATGTTTAATAAAAACTAATTTTGCAAAGTGTTTCACTCCCTATATCCATTACTTTCAACCAATCCCGGATAGAAAAGCATTCATTTTTGAAGTCAACCATTCATTTACTGTTACCATTTTGCACCTCAAAGCGACAACTTTCACTTTCAATGAAGGTGTGAGGAGCTCCGAACTTGAGGAGAGTAGTGTAAGGAGGAAGATACGTGTTAGGCTTGCTTTCATTGAAGTCCTTACCTGCAGGCAAGAAGGAAGTGATCCTCCTCTGCACTAAGAGAGGGTCTCCTCTTATTTTCATATACATGCAGGGTCCAAGTATGCACTGTCATTTCTTCTTCCTACGCAAAGGTGCAACATGTTACTTTATAAATGAGGAATCTTCACTAACGCCTCTCCATTCCCTCCCTTAGGGCCCTTCACCTTACTAAAGTTCCTTATTAGAATGATATCTGATTGCATTTAAAACTTAACTGTCTCCAGTGCTGTTTCCTTTCTTCATCTTTCCTTCCTTCCACCTTTGCTCCCTCCTTCCCTCCCTCCCTTCCTTCTTCTATATTATTGTGGATCACATCAAGGGCCTCGCACACGCTAAGCAAGGTCTTTACCCCTGAGCTGTACCTCCGGCCTTCTGTACGTTGTCTTGCGACACAAGGGCTTGCTGAGTTGCCCTGGCCAGCCCTAGCTGTGGTTCATATCTTCCTTAGCCTCTGAGTCACAGGGAATGATGTATGGACGAGGGCTGGGTTTTTATTTTGTGTCACCTAGAAGTCATTGTCTGAAAGAGAAATTTGGAAATGGAAAGGCTCTCGGGTCCTACAAGAAGGTCCTACAAGTGCCACAGCTGGGAGTCCCAAGAATGTGGGTGCAAAGGCTGCTCTGGAGAATGCTGTCTAGAAAAAGCCACTGACCAGAGATCAGTGACGCTTCCCAGAAGTGGGTGAAATACAGACTCCAGCCTGGCCTGTGCCCCACAGTGGAGCCCAATGCACCTCCTTGCAAGAGCACTGAACATGAAACTCCCTAGGGTGGGTGGGCCCGCTCCAAGGCGCTGACCTGTTAAACCTGCACAGGTAGCTCTGCTGCTTGCACCATGGGCTGCCTGGACACCTGGGCCCAGGTCCTCCAAGCTCAGATAGCTGCTCCTCCTTCACAATGACCTTCCAGCTTGAGTACAACCATCTATGCCTAAATGCTACTCCAAGCAACCTTTCATCCTGGGGACATTGCTCCCTGGGGAGCCTCTTCTCAGCTCAAAGTGAAGTTTGTCATGCAATGGTTAACTTTATACCAATATGATGTCCAGTTGTTTGTCAGTAATTGGTATAAGTGTGCTGTGATTGACATTCCAGAAAGGTCTATTACTCCCTGCCATGTGAGTGGGCCTCATCCAATCACTAATGTTGACGACCTAAGACTGCGACCCCCAACAGGAGGGATTTCTATCTACTGGCTGCCTTCAGACTCAAGTCCATAAGAGCAGCTCTGCTAGAATTCCTAGCCCTGCAGATCTCAGATTTACCAGCCCCCACATCAGACTAAGTCAGTTCCTTTCATAAATCTGCCAACCCACACACCTATCTATCTTCATCACCACCACCATCATCCTTCTACCCTATTCACTCAGTTTCTCTAGAGAAGCTTGACCAGGGTAGTGCACGTTATTAGGTGCTTATTGAACCTCAGGAAGCAAGGAAAAGATGACAGAGAAATTAAAGCTTGCAGAAGAGGAAAGTGGCTGCAACTGTCAAGGTGAGTAGACAAAGACTGAGCAGCCCAAAAAGAAACTATGTGCTGCTGTTTTTAAAATAACGATTTCTGCATTTATTATGCACCTGGGTGCCATATGTGCCTAGAAATATTTTAATGCAATTGGATTTCCTAAAATTTGAAGACTACCATGTAAATATCAAGCTTTAAGATAGAATGGGATTAAGGTATCCAGAAAAGGATTTAGAGAAGCCTAAAGCACATATAATAAATGCACTTATATTTTATAGGGGATTTTTCTGGAATCTTTAGAATCTTTGGGGACTGGATTAAGTCCCTGGGATTCCTAAATGCCTAAGGAGTCCCCAAGCTGTTTTCAGCACTTTAAGAAGTCATGCTGAAGTCCTAGCTCTGCCTACTAAGTTTGAACAGGCTCAATCAGCTTGTCTTTGCCTGGGCTCAGACTTGTGCTCATCCCACGTGGTGGCGGTGGCTCCTCCTTGTTTGGTATCTGATTGGTAAACTTCATACCTTTGAAGAATTCTCTGAGAAGTAGAAACATGGGTCCACTAATTAACAAATATAGACTGACTGACAGAAAAATCTTTTGGAGCATAGCAGACCCTGCAGATGGAAAAAGGAAAAAAAAAAAAAAGGTGGGGGGTAAGGTGCTGAAAGAAATTGACGGAAAAGTAGAAACCTGGAGCCTCCTTGAACCCAAGGCTTAGTGAGGTCCAGCCGGTGTCTGCGAGCTTTGTGGTAGCCAAATGATGGCCTGGCATCGCTGCTGGTCCTGGGCTCCAGGGCATGTCTGGGCCCCCTAGGGAGAGGCCCAGGGACAGGCAGCGGCCCGTGATTTTCTCCAGACACACCAGGGAGTGGGATAACAACTGCTTGGCCTTGGAGGCCGAAGACCCAGTCCCAGCCCAAACTGCCTGACTTTGAATCCCAGCTCTGTCCCTCTCTAGGCCTCTGGCCTCTCAGTGCCTCATCTTCTTCCCTGAGAAAATAACTATTAATGATGTGCCCCGGAATCATTGTAAGGATCAAATAATGTAACCTAGGAAG